>JAPFBL010000748.1:0-176412 GCA_026182355.1 Hermatobates lingyangjiaoensis
TGCAGTGTATATTAGTCATGTCCAACAGAAATTTAGCTGATACCTGTTTCTTAACAAGTTTCTCAATTTTTCTAAATAACACTCTCGTTATTTCGTCTACACAATAAAGTACATCTCCTATAGTCGACATGTTTCGAATGATCAACATTCATCATCAGAACGTGAATAACATGTAATTAACCAGTTATTCCATCCTAGATGTTATTCACGTCCTGATGATGAATGTTGATCATTCGTAACATGTCGACTATAGGAGATGTATTTTATTGTGTAGACGAAATAACGAGAGTGTTATTTAGAAAAATTGAGAAACTTGTTAAGAAACAGGTATCAGCTAAATTTGGTGTCATTTTCAATAATGTGTATGTGTTCAAGGAAGGACTGCTACCAGAATTTACTTCATTAAGAGGAAACGAATATTCATTGTGATGTTTTCCAACTCACATACTTGTTCTGATAGTTCAAGACCAGGATGGTATTTCAAATGGAGGCGTAATCCTTCTCGAATGACTATTAATCATCGAAGTGGAGTCAGTAAGAAATCTAATCACGTAGTTTGCGACCAGGGGAAAGAACGATGCTGGCACTTCGATATATTTAGAGACCCTCAAACTAAGTTTGCGGTTTACCTTATCAGGTTGACTTACCTTATCCGAACTCAAAGACTTCCGCAGAAATTCATTTAAAACATTCGGTTACTTCTGTCATTTATTGTACAGTAAAAAAGACCTACATAAATATCCTCTAGATTTCCTAGATGTATATAAGCGAGAAGTCGCTTTGTTATATGCGTGATATATTTATATTCCATGTATTTTTATGAGTACAGTAATCCCTCACTTTTCGCGGATAATGGGGACCGAAGACACCCACGAAAAGCGAAAATCCTCTAATAATGGACGCGCCTTTATAAAAGCCTGTAAAGCTCAAACAACGACCTTTCCAACAGAGAGAGAATCCTGACCTTACTAAATACTGTACTGTGTTGTAAATAAAAATGAAAAAAAAAAGAAAAAATAAGAAATAATTAATAAAACAAAATTACATCTTTACCGACTATAAGAGAGAAAGAGAGAGAGAATTATACCCTTAATGTATTGTACAGTTGGAAGTTGGGCGATATGAGTTAGCCAATCAGATCAAAGGAAACATCTTTGGATATTTTTTATTTATTTCAACTTCTATTTTTTGATATTTTTATTATTCTCTTGTTACAGTTGTTTATGTTTTAATATTTTTCATTAATTTTTATTCTTTATTCAATATTTTTTAATAGCTTTTATTAACCTTTAATTTAATACTGTAGAATATATTTTGACCCACCAAGTCACTGGTTGTTTGATATCTTTCTCGATCGTAAAAGAAGAATCCAGTATATTTTCTTCTCTAATACTAACTACTGTACTTTTTGATTACGCGCTGTATTTTTTTTTATTCTTTACTGCAATTACAGTTGAATATTTTTTTATATTTTTTAATTTTTAATTGAACATTTCAGGACCCCGCGAAACACTGAACCCGCGAAAACTGAACCGCGAACTAGCGAGGGATTACTGTACATATATATGTACATAACATATAAATCAGTCAACATATACTCATATACATGAGTTCAACAACATAGGTAAGGTAAATCTCAGGTTGTATTTATAACTGTGAATGGTATTTCGTATCTATATTTACGTTGTTTACAATACCTTTATATTTTAGACTATTAAATGTAATTGATCCTTAGAGAGTTCCATCGAACTATAAAGAGTCAATATCGACTGTTGGTCTAGAGAATATGACTGTTGGTTTTACTAATTGTAACTCAATCAAGAAATACGTTATAAATCATCTCGAAAGGAAATATACGGCAAAACTGCCATTTTGTTTGAAAATAAATTAGTAACTTTAGCTTTCAGAAAAAGGATTTTCTTAAAGACCCCCAAAATATTGACTCTAGTTTCATTGAAACGTCAAATTTCCAAAATAGCTGCTTATAATTCATATCTGACTTTATTTTTCCAATTGGAGTTCCTAGAATCTTTTTTTAATCTCAGTCGTAAATTAGTCATCTTCTTTAACAACTATTAATAAAGACGCTTGAAAGTGCTTGGTTTTGTAGTATTTTTGAATATCCAGACCCCAGACGTGACTATTCTTCTATTGAAAGTGTACTGAACGAACATCAGTTCATGCAACTATGATAGAAAATGTACGAAAGTTGTTTATGAAGATGCTGATATTTTTAAAGATCTTTATTTTTAAGCTATACTGTTTATATTTCATTAAGAGAAAAGAAATATTTATCGGTTAATTCATTGTCACGTGCTCCAACCCCAATTTTATTTGTTGTTTAAACCGATTCCCTCACGCGTGATAACGTCAGCCGTTTACCGGCTTTTTGTTGAATCTGTGATTCTACGCATTCAAAATTGAAAGTCCTAAATTTTGCCTAACTCTAGTGCATTTCGCGAATAGGGATCTTTGAAGAATAACTGACATCGTATAGGCTTGGGACCAGTGTAATAACGTGCTCTCCGAGAAACGACGTACTCAGATTTATTCACCTTCCGCGTGAATGAATCGAAAGCCAGGTGGGTATCGAACCCCAGATCTACCAGCCCAGAGGTGAGTATGTTAACCACTGAACAAACCTGGCTCTTTTTCCAATCCCCCATACTTGTTTTTATAGTTCAAGACCATAGTATTTCAAATAGAGCACGTAATAGTTCAAGAATGACACCATGAAAATGGAGCCATTAAGAAATCTACGACTATAGAAATGGTCCTATTCCTTCCTGTTTCTTCAATGAAAATATTTAAACATTCAAGCTTACATTAAAGTAAGCATAGATCAAATTCAACGCGTCTTTTTTTTACATATTAATTTATTCTAACGTAGTGAAATAACTTATTATGTGGTATTTACTCATTGTAGGGTAAAAAGCTAATGAAATGGCCTCCACATATAACAATTTAATGGTATAAACAACGCGTTTTGAACACGTAGTGTTCTTCCTCAGATGTTAGTGTTCGTACAACAGATGTACCACAGATACTCACCCTTAGTTAATGCCTGAGGAAGAACACTACGTGTTCGAAACGCGTTGTTTATATCATTAAAAGTTTTATATGTGGAGACCATTTCATTAACTTTTTACCTACAATATTAATTTATATATGAAAGTGGCTTATTGTTCCATCTGAATTTGTGAAACTGCGATGTTATTCCTCCGGTTTTTCCCAACAAATCCTGTACACTGACAGCCTAAATCTTGGAACTCAGCTCTAATTGTGTAGTGATAATATAATTAATCATACATTTTTATATCTTTACAGTATATTTTAGTATATACTGCACTCAGTACATCAAAAATTTCAGAGAAACACATTTAGTATTACCAAATTGTATTATTTTTTTTGTCAGACGACGCAATAACTGGTTTGGTATACTTGTAATATTCCTAGAAAAGGTTTTCTACTTTAAACCGTGCCAACAAAGCTCTAAAAGAAGCCAGCAGCTAGCAGTCTCGGTATTGATTCCTTGCTGTATTCTAGGGCAGCTGTGCTGTAATTGACATTTAAACGTAAAAGTCGGCTGAGAATATTTGCTTTTAACTGGAGCGCTTAGGAAAACAACTGAATTTGCCTCTTGTCTCGATCTCTGCCAAACATCGTTAAAAAGACTTCACCATGATCCAAGTCTACAAAGCAGAGTTATTTATTAATATAAATTACAATTGTTTTTTTTTAAATTGAATAAATAAAAATATGATTACGCTAAAATAGGTTTAAAAAATTTAACAAGATATATTAATAAAGTAACATTTGAAATGAAATGAATACTTAAAAAAAAATTTTTTAAGTAAATTTGAAACGTAATTCTTGAAATTTCTTAATATGAACTGAATACACTCTTTAGAAATTATCAACGACATACAAATGCCTGAGAACAATTGACAGTTTTAATATGGTAGAATTTGCTTTCTAAGGAAACAAATATGATTTAATACAAGACCATGCTAATTGGGAGAACAAGACTGTATTTATTGAAGTTCATTGAGAATTCTTCTACAGTTTTAGGGAAATGTTCTAAAAGAAAGATGTTTTCAAGATTGTTAGTTTAATATGTGATCCTTGATTTGCCAACAGAGTCAACATCATATTGATCGTGAAACATCATTAGCATTGCTAGCATGATATTGCATCATCAGCATAGCTAGTATAGCATCACATCGTCAGCATATCTAGCATAGAGTATAATCATCAGGATAGCTAGTATGTCATTGGATCATCAGTGTAGTAAGCATGGCATTACATCATACGCGTAGTCAGCATGAAATTTCATCGTCAGCAGAACTAGCATGACATTACATCATCACCATAGCTAGCTTGGCATTTCATCGTCAGAAGAACTAGCATGACATTACATCATCACCATAGCTAGCTTGGCATTGCGTCGCAATAGCATGCATTAATCATCAACCATAGCTAGGGCTTTGCATTCACCAGCAAAATAGCATGACATTACATCATCAATTGGCTAGTTGGAATTTCATCTCAGTGAACTAGCATGCCATTACATCATCAGCATAGCTAGAATGCATTGCGTCTTCCGCATAGTAGCATGCCATTACATTATCAGCATAGCTAGAATGTCATTGCGTCTTCCGCATAGTAGCATGCCATTTCATCATCAACATAACCAGTTTGGCATTTCATCGTCAGTTGAACTAGCATGAGATTGCAACATCAGCATAGCTAGCATGTCATTCCCAACATTCAGGATGGCAATTATGCCCTTTAAATCGCACCAAGAATAGCATGGGAGATATCAAACATCAGATTTTAACTAGCATGTCATTTCATCGTCAGCTGAACTAGCATAACATTGAACCATCAGCATAGCTATCATGTCATTGCGTCTTCCACATAGTCAGCATGTCATTTCATCGCCATAGCTAGTTAGAATAGAACGACACCATCAGAATAGTTATCATGGGATTGCATCATCAGCATAGCTAACCATGCCATTACATCATCAGCATAACCAGCATGGTGCTGCAACATTAGCAGATCTAGCATGACATTGGTTCAACAGCTAGTTGTGATTGGTAGAAGTGACATTCATCATCCATAGCATGAAACTAGTATATAAGAATAAGTGATCAAAACAATATTTAGAAACTTAAGATAAGTAAAAAGTTTGTTTTTATTTTGTGGATATAATAATTTTTATATTTTCAAAAATGGCAAAATATACCACAGTAATCAATCATGTAACCTAGTATACTTTCTATTTCGTTCAATATATATTTTCTTTTGATAGCGTACTAGCATGTTCTCTTGTAATTTTATAATAATTGGCTAGATGATTAAATAGATGAATAATTAACAAATAATGGCCACAAAAACAAAGAAAAATAGAAAAAATAAAATTTTGCAAAACAAAAATAGAAATATGTTCGAAGTGTTTTGGAGACCTTTGCTGTATCTTAAATCTTGGTTTATATTTACCTATTACTCAAGGTAGCTCTTATGCTAGTTTATTAATAGCGTTGTTCACGCCTATAGCCTTCTTAGTTTGAATAAGTAATGACTATGGAGGCATAGTGGCAACAAGGGGTGGTATTCCCGTGGGGAACGCCTCTTCCTTTGCTCACACAAACTGAACATGCTTCAAACCTGATGACAAAAAAGAAAATTCACTTGATATATGATTGAACACAACACTGTATCTATTAGACTTTATAATAGTACCAACTATGTGCAGGAAGGGAATTGACTTATTAAGAACATGACACTCACAGAGAAAGGATAAAGATATCTCAGGGATTAATATGCCTTTATGGATCTGTAATAAGCCTTTAAGGAAGGGATTTAGTTATTAAGAACATGGCACTCACAGAGAAAGGATAACGATAATTAACAATATCTCAGGGATTAATATGCGTTTATGGCTCTGTAATAAGCCTTTAAGAAAGGGAATTGAGTTATTAAGAACATGGCACTCACAGAGAAAGGATAACGATAATTCACAATAGCTCAGGGATTAATATGCGTTTATGGCTCTGTAATAAGCCTTTAAGAAAGGGAATTGACTTACTAAGAACATGACACTCACAGAGAAAGGATAACGATAATTCACAATGCCTAAGGGATTAATATGCGTTTATGGCTCTGTAATAAGCCTTTAAGAAAGGGAATTGACTTACTAAGAACATGGCACTCACAGAGAAAGGATAAAGATATCACAGGGATTAATATGCCTTTATGGATCTGTAATAAGCCTTTAAGGAAGGGAATTGAGTTATTAAGAACATGACACTCACAGAGAAAGGATAACGATAATTCACAATGCCTAAGGGATTAATATGCCTTTATGGATCTGTAATAAGCCTTTAAGAAAGGGAATTGAGTTATTAAGAACATGACACTCACAGAGAAAGGATAACGATAATTCACAATGCCTAAGGGATTAATATCCTTTAGGTCTTAATAAGCCTTAAGAAAGGGAATTGAGTTATTAAGAAAATGACACTCATAGAGAAAGGATAACGATAATTCACAATGCCTAAGGGATTAATATGCATTTAAGGCTCCTTAATAAACCCTTAATTATTAATTAATTAATAATTAATTATTCGCATTTGAGTGCGAATATGATTTAATCCAAGACTACAGTAACCAACTGAAACAACACTATATGCATGGAAAAATAATAGAAAATCTGTAAAAAGTAACATGTTATTCATTCCCGCAAATAACATGCTTTATAATAAATTTACATAAATATCTTTCGATATTAAATTAACTAATTTGTCTTCGATTTTTAATATTAAATAATTTTTTAAACGATTTTTATTAATAATATGTTAATTAAACAAAAAATTAACTTTCATTTTCTGCTATATTTAGTTTTTTATAGTCTATGATCAAAAGATTAACATGATATTGGGGTATATTTAGGCACGAAAATGAGATTAAGTACTCGGTATATTAGTTAAGTACTTGGTTTATAATCCAGTGAAGAATTTTATGTTGAATGCAAGTTGTTAAGGATATAGCCTGATAATAATCTGTATTGTAGCAACTTTTTTTGCCGCCCGGGGAGGTCGTAAATTTGACCCCCGGCCCAGCTTGCTGTTGATAATGCAAGTACAGTGATACCTCAGCTCACGACATAATTGGTTCCCCAGAAAGTGTGTGTAAGGCGAAAAGTTCGTCTTCCGAACATTTATTTCCCATAAAAAACCATTAAAATGAGAATAATCCATAAAACCTAATTTTTTATTAAATAAGCCTTAAAACTATACAAAAATATACCTTATTTTATGTATAATAAATGTGCTATTGTATTGTAATTAAAGAAATAAACTGTACTGTATAATAAAGTCCCTTAGCCACACACGCACCCTTAATAGCTTCCTTGTTCTTAAGGATGGTAGCAATGGTAGACTTAGCGTACTGGTACTGGGACGCTAAGTCACACAAACGCACACCTCGTTCGTGTTTTTCAATGATCCCCTTCTTCTGCTCGATCGTAATTTTCTTTAATGTCTTCTTATGCTTAACACTAGCCTGTGGTGGGATCTTTTTTGGTCCCATAATAGAATGACTGACCCCCCACGCGAGGGTCTACAGTTTTAGGTCTACCACAGGATCCATAAGGATTCGGTCGACCCCCTACAAGAGGGAAAGTACCCGTTACCCCAGGATCAGGGGTTGCAATGATTTGATTCCTCTGGGCCCCGTTTTGGGTGCTCCTGGACTAAATGTTAGAGAGAAAGGGATTAAAACCCCTTGTTGGCCAAACGCCACCCGGCAGTAAGGACTTGGTGGGAGGAGATCTTGCCTCGCTCTTGGTTAGATTTGGTGTTCCTTTCACACCCATCCCGAGTTCCGTTAGAGCCAAAAAGAGAGCAACTACCAGTGTTTCAGCCCACTTAGCTGAGATTTTGGTCCGTACCTTTGGTCCCATAATAGCAAAAGTACACTCAATATGGTCCAAAATGTCTATCAAACACAAACACTGGGACGCCGTGAGCGGCGTCAGCTTCTCGTGGCCGCCACCGTGGCGCTGTTGGACCGCGTGGTTTGGTTCCTCCGCGCGAAAACTAGTTCGTCAGCAGAGACTATATGCTCGCGAATTTAATGCTCTTGAGGCGAAAAGTTCGTGAGCTTATGCGTTCGTCAGCGGAGGTTTTACTGTATTTGAATAATACATTCAAAACCAAAACTCCTAGAACGTCCTGAAAATATTAATTTTCATGGAATTGTAATCAAGGATCTAATTTTAATTTTAGACTGTTGTCTTTGGTTCTAGACTTACATTCTAAATAGTCGTCATCAAAGAAAACGAAGAATTTTTTTTTATAAAACGTATAATTCAGATCATAAAAAAATGGTAAATTAAATTAACTGGTTAAGTAAATAAATATAATACATTTTAAACCCCATTAAGAAAATTGTTTTGAAAAAATTATTTTTAATTAGGAAATATTATAGTTGAAAATCTGTTTAAAAATAGTTTTACGGAAATAAAATATAAAAAAAATTTAGAACTTGAAAACACATTTTGGCATAAAATTTCAGTTTTTTTTTTGTTAACTTTTTATATTTTTTTCATCCCCTCAAAATGCCACCCCCTGGCACGTGCTGCTGCCCGGGGTGGACCGCCCAAATGCCCCCCCCCCCCCCCCTGCTGCGCCACTGGTTGATCCCTGATGAGTTCGTTGGTTTATACAAAGAACATTAAGATGGTTCAGTAGCTTGTTGTCGTGTGTAACCCCACATGTGGTGTTGGGTTCTTGATAGCTGTGGTCATACATAAATACTCGTAGGTGGAGTGAGGTGGAATCACGCTGTCCTCTGGTGCAGGAAAAGATCTTTAGAAAAAGAACCCCGGAGAAAAAATTTAGAATTTAAAAACTCATTTTGGCATAAAATTTCAGTTTTTTTTTTTGGTTAACTTTTTATATTTTTTTCATCCCCTCAAAATCCCACCCCCTGGAACTTGCTACCCGGAGTGGACCACCCATCCCTCGGAGAAAAAATCCTTCGGAGAAAAATTCCCCCCAGAGGAGAAGAACCCCCCGGAGGAATGAAAACCGCGGAGAAAAAAAATTAATCCCCCCCCCCCCCCAAAGAGAAAATGAATCTTTTTTTTGACTAGAAGTAGTATATTAAACTAATACCAAATTACCAAAAAAATATAAAAAGAAAAGAAAAATATGAAAGAAAATCTTCTTATGACATAAAATCGAACAATATATTTATGAAATTTATACCATTTGATTTAATAACTAATAGTTTTATAATATTTACATTTCTTTTTATTTTGAATCCAATCAGTATTACTATATAGTATATATTTGAAATTAGAAGTAATGGTTTATTGGCGGTTCGGACTGTTTGATAACAAGGTGCTCTTGTGAATAGAATTACCTTTGTCAAAGAAGAAAAGGAGGGGGGTGGGGGGGGGGGGCTGAATTCGCAGACTTTGATCTTCGTCAGTTTCTCAGATGCACATTAAACAAGTTGTCCGTCCGTCCTTCTGCCCAAAGTCCTCTCCACAACACTAGCATTATTTAACTACAAACAGATACTCACAAAAGGGACTTTAATGTCTTTTTTTACTTCAAAAACAAACCTTAACTTTTTCAATACTAATCAAACCCTAATTTTGTTTCACTAAAATTATAATAATTTGCTTTTTTTTTTTTTTTTAAGTTTACTTCAAATTAAGAAAATTTAGAATGGTCAGCATTCGAAGTTTTTTTTTATATGTAAAGACAATGGTTTCTAATTTCTAATGAATTTTTCCTTTTTTTGCATTTACAGGAAAAATGAACTCATTTCTTAGGATTTCTGGAAATTTTGAAATGAAATTCATAATAAAATTATGTAACATGGAAATAATAAATGAATATCATATATTGATTATATTAACGTTATAAATTACTAAGACTTCTCGTGACCCGTTTGACCATCCAACACCTTCCTTTTAAATGCAATCGTGTTCACATAAATAAAGATTAACTCTAAATTAATTCATTTCTAATAATGAACATATATTAAGACAGTTCTCTTTATTTATATTTTTTTGTACAATTTGAATTTTCCAAAAAAAAAAAAAACTTCAATATTTTCTTTCTGTTTGACACTACTGAAAGCAACATGTAATATTATAGCCATGTTAAAATGCTGTTTTACATGAATGAACTAAAACTTTCTGTAGAGTCTCCCCTTGAGACTTATGAATAGTCATGGCAAATGATAACTGAATTGGAAATTGAATAATTGGTGGAAAAAGGAATGTTGTCCTTTTCAGATAAAACGATTTTCAATCTTGGAATTGAAACAATTTCCCCTTGACACCGTGATGTGATAATTTTATAAACAATTACATTATCATAAAGTTCCTCAGTTATTTGTCTTGTTTCATTACATAAGCGCAAGTGGATCAATGTTTCACATAAATACACATAAGAGGGGCTTACTTTTTGAGTTCTAGTTTATGTTTGAGGCAATCCAGACAACTCTAGTGAGTCAAGAAATTCTTGAGTTTAAATAATGTGTGGGTTCTGTTCCTACACAAACCGAGTAGTATGACAGATATTGTTTAATTTCTCCTTGTTTATTGTTAAATTTAAGCTTATTTAGAATTTACCTTTATTAAGGTCATCTTAAAGAAAAAAAATCAATATTTGTACGAGACAAACAACTTGTAAGGTCAATATTTGTACGAGACAAACAACTTGTAAGGTCAATATTTGTACGAGTCAAACAACGTGTAAGGTCAATATTTGTACGAGACAAACAACGTGTAAGGTCAATATTTGTACGAGACAAACAACGTGTAAGGTCAATATTTGTACGAGACAAACAACTTGTAAGGTCAATATTTGTACGAGACAAACAACTTGTAAGGTCAATATTGTACGAGACAAACAACTTGTAAGGTCAATATTTGTACGAGTCAAACAACGTGTAAGGTCAATATTTGTACGAGACAAACAACGTGTAAGGTCAATATTTGTACGAGACAAACAACGTGTAAGGTCAATATTTGTATGAGACAAACAACTTGTAAGGTCAATATTTGTCCAAGACAAACAACTTGTAAGGTCAATATTTGTACGAGACAAACAACTTGTAAGGTCAATATTTGTCCAAGACAAACAACTTGTAAGGTCAATATTTGTACGAGACAAACAACTTGTAAGGTCAATATTTGTCCAAGACAAACAAGTGGTAAAGTATTCGAACCCAAATCCATGAACATGTGCCAAGAATAGCGACCTTATCGTCAAAGTCACCGGAGCGGCTATTCCGCGCGCGCTTTCTTAATTAGAGTTCATGTCAAATGACTAAGGAAAAGAATCTATAAATACATTTCTTTTAAAACTTTATATCTATTATGTCAAAGGTACTAGGTCTTTAAATAATAATACAAGTTGTTAGAATAAAAATCATTATAACAACTAGCTAACACGGCAAACTTTGTACAGTATAACAGTCACTGAATGTCGTGTTATCTTTACGTAAACTTAATTTGATATTTAATAATTAATATAATAGCTATCCCGACAGACGCTATACTGCCTTACCTATAATATATTCAATTCGAACAGGAATAAAAGGTATAATAAAAAATTTGGAGTGGCCTGCACTCAACTTTATTTTAAGTAACCACAATATCAAACTCTTTAACAACCAACTGATGTTTTGTTTGATTAGTCAAACACTTTGTTCCATCACACCACGGAATAAATCAGAAAATATATGTTTGGGGTTAAATTTGTAGATTTAGCAATTTTATTCTCCTAACATATCATATTAACTCATTAAAATATTTCAATTTTTTTTAATAAATTTATAAATAATAATTTTATTTCACTATTAATTAATGATGGGTACTTCGGCAGAATTCGGCTAAACTTCGACTACTGTCGTGTTACCATCGGTCTTACTCGAGTAACATTGGCCACAATCGGGTGTGACACATGATTACTATCGTATTTAGTACAATCATGCTATAATATACTCGTAAGTGAACATTAAAACTTATTTATATCAGTTTTAAAATATATATATATATATATATAAACACAATGAAAGTTTATCAAGACTCCGTCAGTTCTTGGGTGATAGCGTCAGCCGTTTACCGGTGATTCTACAGATTCTACATTGGGAGTCCTGAATTTTGTTTAACTGAGGTGTATTTCTAGTAGGGATCTTTGAGTACCTGACATGATACAGGCTCGGGACCGCCGACGGCTTATCCGAGGGACGATGCACTCAGATTTATTCATCTCCCACGCGAATAAATCGTCGGCCAGGTGGGGATCTAACCCCGGACTACCAGCACAGAGAGGCGAGTACGTTAACCACTGAGCTAACCTGGACCTTTCAATAATATTATGTAATTCTCAATTTATTTGGTTACCATAAACCAAGAATAAGTCGTACAATTAATTTTGCAAACTGCTTGAAAAGCAGCCAGAACTATGAAATGAATAGAACAAAATAAATGTAAAATAAAACTATAAGTAAAATTATTAAGGATTCCCCTAACAAGACATTTGACAAAGTGATAAGAAATTAAACGAGAAAAGTTCCAAGAATTAGTTCAGTCGGCTAGGAATCATAACACATTAATTCTAACGGGGAAATGGAAAACAACAATTCCCCTTTAAAACTTTAACAGATAAAAGCCGATAAGTTGTTGGGCAGAACAGACGCTGCTTTTGTTAGGGTCAAACTTGTATTTTTTAAAAGCTATCGATTGTTAGATGAAATCGATTTCTTTCTCCTTTCCTCCGTTATATATCTATCTCATTGGCTCTTTGTAATATTTATGCAAGGTTACCCTCTAGTCGACTCAGTGCTTGTAGTTCGATTAGAAAACTAACCCAGACAATTTGTTTGACCTAGTCGTTTCACAAGTCATGTTATACTTCATCAATTATAATTAAAAGTCTATTCTTTTTTTTTTCCTTTTACTTTTACGGTTTCTCTTTTGCCTTGTTAATAATCAATTTGCTGAAATGTTTTATTTCACGGTTTGCTACTATTTTCGACTCGTACTACCCCCTCCATAGTAGTCTATTTTGCTAAATTTAACTGACGCTCATATCAGGCATTATTTCATGTAGATGTTGTTTCTGTAAATGCAATTAATATTTTGATTGTAAATAGGTGGTGGCAGATGATTTTTTTTTTTTGGGGCAAAAACCTATAATGTTTTTGATAAAATGTATACCTATAAGGCTGATAATGCGCCTCTAATATCGTCTAGCACTCAACTCTGACTTTCGACCTTTGCAAGGTTACCCTGTTAACCTCCTATATGCAGAGATAAAAACGAAAGAGAAGGTAACCAGAGACTGGGCCTGATAACCTTTGTTTCACATCCTTCGAACTTTCAAAATCCTCTCCTCTTAACCCAGCCCCAATCCAAGGCGTTATACGATCCGTGCCGAAGGTTGGATGATATAGGGGTTACTGTATTACGAACGGAGCCTTAAGGGAAACAGGTGACCCTCTTGAGTAAATAGCCTTACTCAGGTATGCGGTGCTTTGCCGGAGCGGACAAAATACCACTGATAAAGCTTCAGGGATTTCCCCCTGTATGATACTAACGAGAATGAAGTCTGGAGACCACTCTCCGGAAGCGCAGAGGGTCCTAGTGGGAGCCAACCTCCCACAAGTGCACCTAAGGACCCGAAGAAGAAGAAAGGATGTCACTTTCTCCCGAAACATAGGCATCCTGAATGGACATTATCAATGATGGTTTGTGAAGATTCTGTAAAGAAGAGGAAGAAACACCGTTGCACATGCTGGCTGACTGTCAGGCAACTTTACTGCACAGAGTTAGGTGCTTCAGGACATTAAACAAAACCATTGAAAAACTTTTACCGCTGGAACCAGTAAAAGTGCTGAGCTTCTTGGAGGTGTTGAAGCAAACTGCTGGGGTACTTTAGTACAGAAGGGTGGAAGTACAATAGTTTTTTTTTAAGACGTAGTGTTATAGTCACCCTTAAATAATAATAAAAAAAAATAAACATAGGTTGCAGTGGCAGTCCCACAAGGGAACACACGTAGGCCAAGCATTGGTCCTTTGTGATACCACACAATGAAAATTAATTCTACAGTGGGAGTCCTAAATTTTGCCTAACTCAAATGTATTTAGAGCAGGGATCTTTAACGAGTACCTGACATTGTACAGGCTCGGGACCGACGGTTTAACGTCCTTCTCCGAGGGACGACGTGCTCAGATTTATTCACCTCCCGCGTGAATAAATCGAGGGCCAGGTGAAGATTGAACCCTGGTCCTATCAGTTCAGAGGCGAGCACGTAACCACTGAGCTAGCCTGGCCCCCAAAAAATAAACATGTTTTTAAACATATTTGACTTATGTTTTATCAGCTAATTATTTTGTTTCAGTAGGGTTGTTTAATTTTTAGAACTCAGCATTATAAGGGTTGGGTGATTATAATGAGCCCCCTCCCCCTCCCCAAGTGTAAACAGTAGACCTGTGATGGCGAAGTGTAGTTCTGCTACCCCTTCGACCGACGTACCGCTAAATAGAGGGAATGTACGTGGTATATAGGAGTTAGAGGTAAGACCTTGAGGAAGGGCAAAAGTATATTCGGAGTAGGGATCTTTAACTACTACCTGACATCGTACAGACTCGAAACCGAGCTGCCTGGCCATGCATATCTCTGATATATGAGTTACTTTTTAGGTCTTATTTATTTTATGTGATGTAAGGTCGTGGAAGCTCGCCTCCGCGCGGTCCACCTCGGGCATATCTTGGAGGCTATGTTAGCCCTATCTTCGGCTAGAGTTTGTTGCTACCGAGATGCGGCGAAAGAGCTTTCACGTAAAAAGGTATCAGCCTGTTCTGTTGTTATTACTCAATATGGCTGAAAAAGCTTGGTGCGCAATATAATACCAAAACAGGTTTAACGTGCTCTGTCGTGGATGGCCGCCTCCGCGAGGTCCACCTCGGGCATTCGGCGGCGTACCAGCGGTGCGCTTTTTGTGTGCTGCCGGTGCTTCGCCGATTGGCTAAAGGGCACCACGTTAAAAACATCGACCTGCTCTGCTATATTCCGTGGTATGATTTGAAAATTCAGGTACACGACAATAGATCAAAACAGGTTTAACGTCCTCTCCGATGTAAAATGTGCTCAAATTTATAAAAAACATTAGTTCCACGATAAATGAATATGAAGAACCAGATTACAACAATGAACAAAAAGAAATCTTTTTTTTTTATAAATATCCAAAACTCCTTTTTAATTAAGCAGTAATCCAAACAAGTTTGAACTAATTTTCTTATTTTATTAGAAAATATTACAAACGAAAAACATTCTAAGGCATCTTTTCCTTTTTACTTCCTTACTCAAAAGAATGAATATAATCCTCGTAAAAGTTCAAGAAAATCATTGATTAAGAATAATCAAAAATCTGCAATAATTCAACAAATAATGAGTAGTCCATTATTTATTAGTTTATTTATTTAGTTTATTTTTTTTTTATTATTATTTAAGGGTGACTATAACACTGCGTCTTAAAAAAAAAAACTATTGTACTTCCACCCTTCTGTAGTAAAGTACCCCAGCAGTTTGCTTCAACGCCTCCAAGAAGCTCAGCACTTTTGCTGCTTCTAAAATTTTAAGTGCTAAAAGTTTTTCTATGGTTTTGTTTAGTTTCCCGAAGCACCTACCTCCGTGCAGTATATAATTCAAGATCATATAAATGAGTAGTCCATGGCACAAACAGTGATATTCAATTTATGTATAAAAAAAAAAAGATAAATATGGTTCCATCAAATATATTATTATATGGATCTACCTGGGAGAATTGAATTGCATTAATTATAAATGTTAATTATTAATTATTAATCTGATCTATCTCCATATCGGAACCTGATATTAATAGCACCCAGAGAAGCACGAAATGACATTCATAATTACGACTTGATATATAATCCAGAAAGCAAATTGATTTTCAAAGCAAGCATTTGAAATTTTAACCAAGTATTGATTGTTTTTCCCTAGGAGGTGATTATAAATATATTTCTTATAATCACGTAAATATATTCATTTTGAATATATTCTTTTTTTTTTAGAATATATGCAAAATATAATTTCTTCTCTTACCTAGAGAAGAATCGAGTGTAAATTGTTTGTAGATTGAAAAATAACTTTTGTTTTGTTTTGAATATTTTTCATTATTTCAATATTATTTCATATACTAGTCCTAGTGAAAGAAGGTTACAAATAAATTTCATTGTTTAATTTACACATAGGTTAGAAAAAACAGTTGGGTTAATAAAACATTTTCTCATAGCAAGGCACATTACTAAAAGAAGATACAATTATGATATTCCAATATCATCAATGACACCTGTTTTAGGAATGGGTGAGTCATATTACCTGTTGATTCTACACTGGGAATCCTAAATTTTACCTAACTCAAGTGTGTTTAGAGTAGGGATTTTTAATGAATATTTGACATCGTACAGGCTCGGGACTGACGGTTTAACATCCGCTTTTATAACTCCTGTGTCCTTTAGTTTAAACAACCGATAAGAGAATATCGAGTACCTTGTCGGACATTATATTAGTTTTTAGTCTTTTAGTATTCAGTGTTTCTTAGTTATAACTTAGTTTACGAGTAGTTTCCACCTCAAGGGAATATTTTAGTACCTTGAGGCGTAGTGATAAGTTGTGTTGATCTTGATTGTGTATTTATGTCTTCGTTATATGTGTTCTTTAGTTAAATTGCAACCGATAAGGGAATATTGAGTACCTTATCGGTAATCATCTCCGCACGTTACCTAGGCTTTAGCTTGTCTATTACTCGTGGCCTGGATACCGTTTTTCGGAGTAACTGCGAACACTTTTTGTTCATCATCAGGAAGACACTACAATACAAATTAATCTAATGAGTTACATTAGTAAATTAATTTAATGTAACTGAATTAGTAAATTAATTAGTAATTTAATATAACTGATTAGATTAATTTTTATTGTAGTGTCTTTCTGATGATGAACACGAAGTGTTCGAAACGCGTTGTTGTTGTTGAATAAAACTTAATTTTGTGTGGAGACTTTTGTTTGTTTATCCATATGGTATCCCTCGGAATGAGTAAATACCACACAATTACGGATTGCACAACTACTCGTAATTATTTAGTAAATAACTCTTTCTGATGTAAGTGAAATCATAGAAATCCGGTTATTTTTTCTATATTTTTATTCTATTTTTTCCATAAGATTCCAAAAAAAAAAAAAAAAATGTTTCAAGCTATAAAACAAGATTATATTTTCATAAATCCGTTGAAAGGTATACGTTTTTCTTTTGATTTTTTTTTTTTAAAAAAAAGGAAATAAGAGAGAAAAATTCATAAAAAAGAAAAATGATATCATTTGTGGGTTGGTTTTGAGAATGTGTGTGATAAACAGATGGGGGTAAATTTTTCCCTTAGCCTGGTTTGCTGTAAAAGTGGAATATCTTCTCTATATCTGATTATTAGATTGCAGTGGTGAAGTCTGTGAGGCGAGAAAAAGCTTAGCCCGAGGGTCCGACACCCCCCCCCCCCCCCCCCCCCCACAGAACCTTACCTTTTTGCGGCCAGTTTACTAGAAATCCTCTCAAACATATTCAATTTCACCTGTGCTTACAAATCCACTTTCTCATTTTTTTTTTTTTGTGTTATAACATGGGTAAATTTGAATGTTACTATTTAAATTTGAATATTACTATTTTAATATTTTACCAAGATATTCAATCAGTACACTATTCTTTTATTTAATAATTCAATTTTACTGTAAAATAAATGACATATATTTAAGAATTCGCAAAAGAGAAATTGCCTTCGATCTCAAGATTTGATTTTTTCCAGGAATAGAAATACATTTTAATGTTTTTTTTTTTTTTAATTGTTTAAACCAGTGTTTACCAAAATGGGCGGTACCGCCCCCCCCTCCGGGGGCGGTTAGGGGGGCGGTGCTTTGATATCGTGGGGCGGTAATACAAAAAGGAGCGGGGATTCTATTTCTATAAATTGAAAATATTCATGCAATAAAATTTCTAAATTTAAGTGAAAACACGATATGTAAACTTCTAGGAAACGGTTTCTTAAAATTATTTGTTTTGATAATTCATTTATTTGTTAAAAGTATATTCTTACCTAAGTTTCTTTTATTGTTTATTAATTCTTTTGCATAAATATGCTATGAAGCAATACATCTATTGGATTCTAAATAAATATTCGATTAGTAATAATTTTAAATTAATTATTAAAATGTTGCTCATTTGGTTATTTAGTCTAGGAATCTGATTATTATTGAAGAATGTTGAGTTATAGGTTTATGGACCCAAGGGGGCGGCCACTCGAAAAAGTTTGGGAAACACTGGTTTAAACCAATCCCCTAGCGTGTGATAACATCAACCGTTTACCGGCTTTTTATATAATCGGTGATTCTACAGATTCTATATTGGGAGTCCTAAATTTTGCCGAACTCAAGTATATTTCGAGTAGGGATCTTTAACGTGTTAAGTACATGTATATTGTTGGTGCCACAGAGGTTAGGAAATAAGATATTATTATTAACCGTCATACCTTGTCTATAATAATAATAATAAAGAACATGAAAAGACGACAGGATGGACAGGACAAAGACGACTTAAATTGTAAAAGACAAAAAACAGATTAGAAAAAAAAATAAAATAAAACTATTAGGTTTTAACCTAGGTTAGGTTAGGTTGCAGTGGCAGTCCCACAAGGGAACACACGTAGGCCAAGCATTGGCCCTTTGTGATACCACACAATGAAGATTGATTCTACAGTGGGAGTCCTAAATTTTGCCTAACTCAAATGTATTTAGAGTAGGGATCTTGAACGAGTACGAATACGAGAGGGATCTGACATCGTACAGGCTCGAGACCGACGTTTAACGTCCTTCTCCGACGGACGACGTGCTGAGATTTATTCACCTCCCGCGTGAATAAATCGAGGGCCAGGTGAGGATTGAACCCCGGTCCTATCACTTCAAAGGTGAGCACATAACCACTGAGCTAGCCTGGCCCCCCAGGTTTTAACCTAATTTTATTTAGGTTAAAATAAACCTACTCAGGTTTGTTGCGATCGAAGATGGACAACGTCCGAAAGCGCTCCAACGACTCTAAGATCATCTTAAGGAGATATGACGGTTTTACCTGTGTCTTAATATAAATCATACTAACCTCAGTGGTATTAACAATATGCATGTATTGAAAGGTCTTATTTCCTGTTTTTGACTCTGACAAAAAACCGCTTATTGTGGTTGAAAGATCTTCGTCTTATTTTTTCATTTCATATTGTGGTTTGATCATTGATTGTTATTTCACGTGTTTATTGTAAAATCTTCTTATATATAAATGTGTGTATGATATTTAAGTTGTCTACAGTATGTTTTAATAATTTAATTTTCATTATCATTTTATCAGAAAAGCTAATTATAAAAAGTTTAAAAAAGCGGAAAAATGTTTCAATGAAATCATTAGTTGTGTAATCCGTATATTGTGTGGTATTACCTCATTCTGAGGTAAAATGGATAAACCAACAAAAGTCTCCACACAAATGAAGTTTTATTCAACGCGTTTCGAACACTTTGTGTATGTGTGTCTTCCTGATGATGAACACAAAGTGTTCGAAACGCGTTGAATAAAACTTCATTTGTGTGGAGACTTTTGTTAGTTTATCCATTTTACCTCAGAATGTTTCAATTAACTTCTTAAATATTAGAACTTATAAATTAAGTTATATTACATAAACTTGTCAGAGTGAATCTAATTCTTAATAAACTGAAAAAGTTGAAAAAAACACATTCGATTTTTTTCCAATATTAGATTAGACATTTTGACGTCATGTTCACCGTATTGATTGGAATTAATTTCAATTTCTCAATTCTTTTTTTTTTGCAACTTTATGCTATTATTTAAATTGTAAAAGTAATTCAAGCTTCCTAAAAGAATTCTTTTCCTTTTTTTTCCTTTTTTTTTTATTTTTGTTGGTTTTTGTCCGAAATTGACACGAAAAGCAATAAGGGAAATGCAGTGTTGCAAAGGGACTTGTATCTCGTCTCTATGGACTTACTTCGCCGCCATGGTTCCATTAAATTTACATTGGCTTGTTAACTTTACAGATAACTCACCAAAGCCATCTTCTCATATTGGCCCCTGTATAATGCAAATGTATTCTTTTGATACTAGAAAATAGCATATAAAAAACAAACATATAAAGATCTTATAGATCAAATAAATGAAATGTGGCGTTGTTTTATTATTAACTAGCTACCCGTCCAATCTTCTCACAAGTAAAGAAAAAAAAAAAAAATCTGGAGTGGCCTACACTCTACTTTACTATAAGTAACTTAATGTCAAATTTCTTGAGTATATAAAATATAACGTCTCATTAAAGCATAACGTAAACATCTAACTGGGATATAATTATTAGCCTTTCATTCCTGAGGTAGTACAGATAGTGATTGAAGGACATATCAATTTATAAGCTAATTTTTGTACATCACAAATAATTTATTATTTGCAAATAATTTCATTAGTATAACTACAGCAGTAATAACATTTTTGAAAAACCAATGTGAACATTTCTTGAAACGATTTCTTCTCCTACAAGAGAATGGCTTTCGTTCAAACAGCCAGTGGATTTCTTACATCGTTTACTTTACATCCTTCTACATTGAATATTAAAGTAAAATTTTAAAATTTAAAACAGTAAAATACCCTTTTTTTCTCTGAAAAACATCTTAAACAGTGAAGAAAATGTTATTTTAAGGTGCTTTGTTAATTAAAGATATACGATAATTACATTTATTAATCTCTAAACGAAAGATTCCAATTATGAATTATCATTTACATTTTTGGTCTTCTATAGAATTATTATACTGGGAATTTCAATCTTTAAAATAATAATAATAATAAGCTTCTTAGTATTTAAATAAATAACATATATACGAATTTTTTTTACTCAGTGTTATCATTTACCTGCACAATATTATTCCTCTTACATCTCATATAAGTCAATAATATATTTTCATTTTTCCATTAGAAACATCAATTTTATCTCAGAAGATTCGCTCAAAAAATTTCTAAGTCAATGTAAACAATGTAAAAAAATACAAAAAATTCGACAAGTATAGCAGGTGATCTCTTAGTCTAGGATAAACAAAGAGTTTTTATATCGTTATTGCTCTTTTCTGTAATTGAAACTTTATGATTTTTTTTTATGAATTGCTAATTTTTTGTTCCATTTTTGGTCAAATTTTCATTATTTTTTAACGGCCGTTTAGCGTCAAAAAACATTTTCTGAAAACACAAATCGTACTGTAACGCCCCTTTAGCGAATGTAATTTTAGAAAATAATATTTCAACTCGTTCTCCACATAATGTTCTATTTTTAGGCATAGTTTCATTTTGATCCATCAAACAGTATGGCTTGTATCGCTCTCACAAGGTTTGAGATTGAATTATAAGTCAAAATTTTTACATTTTATTGAAAAAAAAATATTTCTTGTAGTTTGAAAATTCTGAATATATTTTTCGTTTGTTCCATTTGTAACCTCAAAGATAATATGAAAATTTCAAAACTCTAGGGTTATCAGTTTAAGAGAAATAAATGTTTTAAAAAAAACGGTTTTTGGCAAAAAAAGTGACTTTCCCATCATGCATAATTCTTCCCAAACAATAGGGATCTTCGTCTAAATGGGGCCCATTTTTGTGTAAAATATCAACTTGATCCATCAAAGATTCTGGACCGTAGCGTTGTAACAAGCAATGCTAACACACGCACCCACCCACGCACCCACCCACCCACCCACCCACCCACACACACACAGACATCATCGTAAAAACGTCATAAAACGACTTCTGGGACCTCAAAACATGTAATTCCGTCAAAATCTCGAAATCGAATTTTTTCACGATCACTATACTTTACTTATAGTAAAGTAATAAAGGGAATATAATTATAGTAAACTATAAAAGGATATGTTTAAATTTATCACTAAACGAACAAATTCAAAAAAAATAATTTTCTCAATGACTATTACTTTACTATAAGTAAAGTATAGTGATCGTGAAAAAATTCGATCTCGAGATTTTGACGGAATTACATGTTTTGACGTCCCAGAAGTCGTTTTATGAAGTTTTTACGATGATGTCTGTGTGTGTGTGGGTGGGTGGGTTGGTGGGTGGGTGGGTGGGTGGGTGCGTGCGTGTGTTAGCATTGCTTGTTACCACGCTACGGTCCAGAATCTTTAATGGATCAAGTTGATATTTTACACAAAAATGGGCCTCATAGAGACGAAGATCCCTATTGTTTGGGAAGAATTATGCATGATGGGAAAGTCACTTTTTTTGCCAAAAACCGTTTTTTTTAAAACATTTATTTCTCCTAAACTACTAACCCTAGAGTTTTGAGATTTTGACATTATCTTTGAGGTTACAAATGGAACAAACGAAAAATATATTCAAAATTTTATATCAACAGGAAATATTTTTTTTTCAGTAAAATGTACAAATTTTGACTTATAAATCAATCTCAAACCTTGTGAGAGCGATACAAGCCATACTATTTGACGGACAAGAATGAAACTATGCCTATAAATAGAACATTATATAGACAATGAGTTGGGATATTTTTTTCTAAAATTACATTCGCTAAAGGGGCGTTAGAGTACGATTTGTGTTTTCAGAAAATGTTTTTTTGACGCTAAACGGCTCGTTAAAAAATTATGAAAATTTGATCAAAAATGGAACAAAAAATTAGCAATTCATAAAAAAAAAATCATGAAGTTTCAATTACGGAAAAGAGCAATAACGATATAAAAACTCTTTGTTTATCCTAGACTAAGAGATCACCTGCTATACTTGTCGAATTTTTTGTATTTTTTTACATTGTTTACATTGACTTAGAAATTTTTTGAGCGAATCCACTGAGATAAAATTGATGTTTCTAATGGAAAAATGAAAATATATTATTGACTTATAAGAGATGTAAGAGGAATAATATTGTGCAGGTAAATGATAACACTCATTAAAAAAAAAATCGTATATATGTTATTTGACAAAGGGGAAGGAAAATGATCTTATTAAATACTAAGAAGCCATAAAATTCCCAGTATAATAATTCTGTTAAAAACCAAAAATGTAAAAGATAATTCAAAATATAAATCTTTCGTTTAGAGATTAATAACTGTAATTATCGTACATCTTTAATTAACAAATCACCTTAAAACAACATTTTCTTCGCTGTTTAAGATGTTTTTCAGAGAAAAAAAGGGTATTTTACTGTTTTAAATTTGAAAATTTTACATTAATATTCAATGTAGAAGGATGTTAAGTAAACGATGTAAGAAATCTACTGGCTATTTGAACAATAGCCATGTTCTCTTGTAGGATAATATTTCGTTTCAAGAAATGTTCACATTGGTTTTTCAAAAATGATATTACTGCTGTAGTTATACTAATGAAATTATTTGCAAATAATAAATTATTTGTGGTGTACAAAAATAAGCTTATAAATTGATATGTCCTTCAATCACTATCTGTACTACCTCACGAATGCAATGCTAATAATTATATCCCATTTAGATATTTATGTTATGCTTAAATGATACGTTATGTTTTATATACACAAGAAATTTGACATTGAGTTACTTATAGTAAAGTAGAGTGTAGGCCACTCCAGATTTTTAATTAAGTTCTTTGATGATGTCCAAAGAAATAGAGTGAAAATGAGATGTTAAAATCATATTTTTTTAAGAATTAGATGGTAAACAAAAAAAAAACCTGGAGTATTGATTTCTAATTTAACGTGAAAATTTCTAATCTAATATTGGACAAATTTGAATGTATTTTTTCAACTTTTTTTTTTTAATTAATTTGAAAAACGATATCAAACATGTCCAAAGAAATAGAGTGAAAATGAGATGTTAAAATCATATTTTTTTAAAATTAGATGTTAAAAAAAAAAACCTGGAGTGTTGATTTCTAATTTAACGTGAAAATTTCTAATCTAATATTGGACAAATTTGAATGTATTTTTTCGACTTTTTTTTTTCAAATTAAGTTGAAAAACTTTAAGAAAACTGTTTCAAACAGGGGGATTTCAAGAATAACGTGTCCAGAAAAAAAAAAAAGAAAAAAATTAATATGACCAACCAACGACCAACGATTCTTTCCACGCACTGTAGTGCGCGTTGTAATTAGCAGTTCCAGGTCACGGACCTACTACTGCTGAGTTTCTGTACTGCTGTGTTTGTGGAGTCAGTAAGTAAATGTCTGTAGTCTTTTGTTTGTTATTCATTATACATTATTTCGTGGTCGTCTGGTCTTCTTGGGTCGTGAAATGTTGTCAGTCTAGGGTGTGGCTTTCTATTTCAACATCAGCGTCTATGATGGATATGGTTGGGAGTTCTTAGGGATAAGCTATGAACAAGGGGGTTTGGATGGGGTGGGATTTTCGTGTCCTCATTGGCCACCAGTCTATTTGTGAAGTCGTCAATTGATTCTAACCTGAGGTCTCTTTGAATGTCCACATTTCTGGCATACCAAGGTGCCCCAGCCATAAGGCGTGCACATTTATTTTGAACTACCTGTATCAGGGTTTTATTTGTTCTTGCGGCTTGTAACCAGGTCGAGCATCCATAAGTAATGCTAGACCTAATTACCACCTTATAAATGAGGTCCTTTACTACTTGTGGAGTATTCTTTGACTTCAGGATAGGGTACAAATTTGACATTAGTGCCAGACCCAGTTTGTATCTATTCTTTAGATGGAGTTTGAAGGTGAGCCGGCTGTCAATTATTATACCTAGGTATTTGGCCTGGGTTTTATAAGGTATTAACTGGCGACCAATAAATATTGGAGGGGGTTGCTTTGGTGTTCCTTTACTGAATTGTTAGTGGATGCTCTTTGCTGGGTTGACTTCAAGCTTCCAGCTATTGAACCAGTACGAAATTTGATCAAGGTAGTTTTGCAACTCACCTGTCGCAAACTCCACACTGGCGCATCTAAAGGCCACCGAAATGTCATCAGCAAAGAGACCCAGAAACGATTCAGTTTTCCTAGGGGAATTTGGGAATAGAACTGCAGGAGGATTGGGCAAGTCATATGTATATAGGGAATAAAGGATGGGTCCTAGCACACTTCCCTGAGGTACACCTCTCAGCATCTGCCCTATTGGAGAATGTTGGTCATTAATGGCAACAAAAAATCGTCTGTTAGAGAGGAATGATTTCATAGTGTCAGTAAACCAGTCAGGTAGGCTGAAACATTTCAGTTTGTAGAGGAGTGCCCTATGCCACACCGAGTCGAAGGCTCGCCGCAAGTCCAAGAACACAGTTTGGGTTCTTTGAGGGGACGGAGCCGGACCATGTGACAGCCCTTGGTTTACGAATTGTAAAAACCTTCGAATTTGTAGAGTGGTTCCGTGTAAGGCACGAAAACCAAATTGCTCCGGCCGGAAGGGAAGGTCATTTTTGACCTTTAGTAGTATTAACCTCTCATAGACTTTACCAAGACAGGATAGGAGGCTTATGGGTCTGTAGTCTGTGGGGCAGTGTCCTGATTTTTGGGGTTTAGAAATCATTACTATCTTGGCCATTTTCCAGGACGCTGGGAAGTACCTCATTCTTAGGCAGGAGTTAAAGAGCGCAGTTAGGGTGGCAATTACTTTGGCTGGTAGCTTCATTAACATCCTGTTAGTAATGCCCTGATGGCCGGGAGAACTCTTTTTCTTAAGGGTTGTGATTACTTGATTAATATCCTGAGGGGTAAAAAATATTCGATTATCTGGGGCAGTTTTAGTTATGACACAAGACATTGGAGGGATACGTGAGTGAGGGTGAGGTTTGTAGAGGTCAGTGAGGTGATGGAAGAAGGTGAGTGCCTTTTTGGCATCATCTATGAGAGGCTTTCCGTTCTCCCTTAAGGGGTGAGTGGAACTAGTACTGTTGGGTCCTTTTTTCATAGCTCTAACTATTTTCCAGGCTGTAACATGGTTAGGATCTTCGTCCCTGTCAAGGAGTTGCGTCCAATGCCTGCTGTTGTGAGACCTGACAAGACTACGCACCTCCCACTGTGCCCTGTTAAACTGTCTTCTATCTCTGGGGTTTCTCGTGACTTGATACAGCTTCCTTAGTTTGTTTTTCTCTTTAATTTTAAGAAGTATGAATGGAGGAAGTGGGTTACAGAGTGATGGTGTTACTATGGGGGTGGAAGCTACGTTAAGGGAGTTTTTTAAATGAACAGTAATTTCTTCAACAAAAGAATCTATTTTCTGATGGGTGGTCAAGTTAAGTGGGAATGGACAGTTTTGTGAAACTATATTTTGAAATAAGGGCCAATTTGTCTTTTGTTGGAGGGTGTTTGGTCTATATCTAATTCTGAATTTCTGTACGGTAAACAAAACTGGTAGGTGAGTTGAATCAAGACCCTCTAGCACCTCAGCTGTAATGACATGGTTAACATTTGATGACAATGAGATATCAAGTATGTCAGGTCGCCCAACAGCAGGACTAGGGATATGAGTGGGAGTTGAGGGAGCGTGGATAAGAGTGTTGGATTGGGTTATGTGGTTTAGTAGGATTCGCCCTGACCTATTGTCACTGTTACAACCCCAAGCAGTACTCTTCGCATTCAGGTCACCTCCTATTAAGGAAGGTCTACCTGAGTGGAATAGCCGCCTGAGGTGATCAATATTCAGGGCTACTGGAGGTGGTTTGTAAACAGCTGAAATGAAGAGGGGTAAGTTTGAGTTTGGGAACGAGATTTTAATGGTCGTGTGTTCAAGGGGTGCAGGCGTGTCCTCAACCCTGGCATAAGGGATGCCGTGGCGTACAAGGATGGCCGTACCTCCACCTGGTGTGAGGCGGTCAGTTCTTTCAACCTTGTAGCCATGCACAGAAAAGCGCATGTTAGGTTTCAGAAAAGTTTCAGCCAACAGAACTAGATCGGGTTTCACTTTTTGTAACATGTTTTCAAGTTCTGTTTTTCCTCGTCTGATTCCACCTGGGTTAAAAACGAGGTATGTCAAGGAGTCGGGATCTGTCTTAGTTTGTTGTGCTGCCATTGGTCAAGTCGGAGTCATTTTCAGGTCGCAGAAGAGACGCTATCAAGTCAAAAGCCTCTGAGGGGCACAAAGTAGACTTGTTAAAGGACTGGCTCAGTGTATTTAGGATACCCGCTTCCTGGAGTCCTTGTATGACTACTTCTTCCAAAGTAAATTTGGATCTCTGTTTATTTACAGCCTCGCTGTATGATAAGGTTTGTGGATGAAGGGGGGGGGGGGCCGGAATGAAGGAAGGTTTGCTTGAAAGTGCGGGAGTGGTGGAGAAGGCCCGACAGCCCCTGTAGTTGGCGGGATGAGGTCCCGCGCAGTTTACACAGGAAGGCTGCGTTCCCTTTGGATTGGGGCATGAAGAATAGTGGTGGGCCCCTGGGCACCGAACACAGCGAGGGGTCTCCCTACACCAGGTCTGGGTATGCCCCAGACGCTGGCATCTGAAACACTGTGTGGGCCAGGTCTCCTATGAGACTCCTCAACTGTTACTTTGATGCCCAAGATATTTGTTATGGATAATATTTCTTTGTGATTTTTGTCAGGCTCTATCGTAATTTCGAAGAGTGACAGGGGACGGGGAACAATGTCTCCTGGGAAGCGGAGTCGCCTAGACACGAGTTGTCTTGCCTTCGCTCTGATGCCCTTGGCAAGAAGGTCTTGTTCTATTTCTGTTCCCTCTGTATCGACCGGTAAATACTTGACCATGTATCTTACCATTTTTTTCTCCCATGGAGGTCGAAAAGAATGAAAATCAATGTCAAGTTCCCGGAGTCGTTTAGTCAGTTCTCTGTATTTGTCCGGTGTATTTGTCATGATCCTAATAGACTTTCCTCCTGAGGTAATGGTCAAGTCCGTCATTAGGTCGTCGTTCGTATGTTGTCTTAGCTTTTGGAACCCCTCCATGGTCCTAATCATTACCGGTGGAGGGGAACGTATGACAGTTTGAGATTTTACAAGGCCGTTTGAAGTGTCTCCAGTTTCAGTAAAAATACCAGTAGTATCTTTAGTCCGGGTGTGGGGTGCTGAGTGGCTTTCAGAGTTAGTCTGTAGGGGACTGAAAGGATTTGTGTTTAATAGGGACTGAGATGAGGGAGGTGAAGGGGTTCTTGATTTTTTGCTAGTTGACCTTGTTACAGGTCTAGGAGTGTGAGAGGTTGGGAGATGAGGGCCTTTTTTGGGAAGGGTAGAGATGTTTCCTGTTGCAGCATTCTTCGGTTTCTTAGGTTTTGTTGGGGGTTTGGTATTGGAGGATGACGGAGAGGATTGGGTGCTCTCGCTAGGCTGGCCATTTCCCTTGCTAGCACAGGTAGGATGTCCAGCCCACGCGCCTTGAGCTCAAGAAGCTGTGTTAAAATAGACTGTACAATGCTGTCAACTGAGTCAGTCATGTTTAACTTTTAAAGAAGGGGATTCAATACAGGTCAGTCAGTCGGTAAGTCAGTCAGTCAGTCAGTGACCCAGATGCTTGTAATGAGTATGCCTAACTTAATTACTTACGTGAGCTATTGTAATCGCTACAACAACAACAACAACAACAACAACAACAACTTCACTTTTTCACAAAACACTCGAAGGTCTGGTTGATATCTTCAGACTTGAACTCTTCAGACTTGATGAAACTTCAAAGTTGTCCTCACCGCAGATGTCCAAGAAGGAAGATACTCGATCGGGCGCCAAGGTCTATGAAGTGCAGGAGATGCCACACGTGATCAAGCAGAGGTAGGCGCAGTGGTTTGGTGTGGGATCAGTGGGTAGAATTAGCAACCTTCGGCTAACTTCTTTAATGTTGAATTTCTACTGTCTGGTTCGATGAATTGATAGGTCAGTAGGCAGAAGTGTATGGTTTGCAGGCCTAAGAGCAGGTAGTAGAGCAGGCACAGAGGTCAAGATCCTTGGGGTTGTGTCAGCACTTTAAACCCACCCACCATAAACCGACTCCAACTCAACTGTTGACCCTATACACTTTAGAACAGATTCGGACCAATTCAGGTACAGTCTCAAAGTTTACTGTGGACCCTGTGTAAACGACCACCGAAGGACCGGGATATCTGAATGGCAGCAACAAAGAACTATAAAACCTTAACCGACCGTTCCCACTAGCCAACTGATTAATATGAAACTATCAAAGCGTTGGAAGGGGGGGGGGGGGGGGGGGGGGGGGATAGGAGTATTGACGAATAGGTGTATTTCTCTATGTTGGATTTTCTCACTGACTTCTTTTCGATGGAGTCATTCTCGAACTATTACGCGCACTATTTGAAATACTATGGTCTTGAACTATAAAAATAAGTATAGGGGATTGGGAAAAGAGCCATGTTAGCTGAGTGGTTAACGTACTCGCCTTTGGGCTGGTATGTTTGGGGTTCGATACCCACCTGGCCCTCGATTTATTCACGCGGAAGGTGAATAAATCTGAATACGTCGTCCCGCGGAGAGGATATTAAGCTGTCGGCTCCGAACCTGTTCAATGTCAGGTATTTTTTAAAGATTCCTATTCTAAATACACTTGAGTCAAGCAAAATTTAGGACTCTCAATGTAAAAAATCTGTAGAATCGCCGATGAAACAAGAAGCCGATAAACGGCTTACGTTATCACCCGCTAGGAGATCGATTTAAGGAATAAATAGAAAAAAAAAAACTTTTTTTATAGATAACTAACCACTGCCATCTTCTCATATTGGCCCTGTGTAATGCAAATGTATTCTTTTGAAACTAAAAATAGCATCAAAAAAAAAAAGATCTTATAGCTGAAATAAATTAAATGTTGCGTTGTTTATTATACTCGTATAGTAGCTGCCCGCCCAATCTCCTCATGCTTCAACAAAAAAAATGACAATAATACACGTTATAATTTCTAATCGTAATTTTTTTTAGTTTAAAATACAATTATACATATTCTATCAGACTCTGAATTAAACGAAAATAAAGCGAATATCACGATTTCGGTTTTTTCAATGTTTGTTCTGCGAACTTCTTGTTGCGAATAAATAAACAATTTTAATTAACTTTTTTTTTTTCATTTAAATAAATTACTTGTTTTGTAGAACCTGTCGATATTTCAAGCTTTTACGAACACTATTGATGAATGAAGGGGGGGGGGGGGGGGTTGGTAATTTTTCTTTTAAGCCAGGTTAAGGTTGTTGTAGATTTTGAGTTGTGATTAATGGCGATAGTTGACTTGAGGTCCGAAAGGGCATTTATCACGAGGAAACTCCAATCGACCCATGTCCAACCGACTTCCAAGTCAACATGCGACTGTTCAGACACTAAATATCACCCTCAAACTCAAACTCAGGGGTGTAGGGAGTGACGTTAATCAAGAAAATGAGTGTTTACCACGCAGTGTGCTGCAAAGATATTGCCATTTTTAATTCTAAAATCAATACCGAAAGAGTGGCGTAGCACGCGGGTGGTGAATGGGGGGGGGGGGGGGCATATGGCATATTGCAGGTAGAAAAATAGAAAGTAGAAAAAAATTATAAAATTTAAAAGCAAACAAAAAATCTGAAATTTTTATACCAAAATGACTTGTTTATGCCGTAATTGTCTTTATGCTTCCTGTATTTAAAACTGTTTTCAAATATTTTTTTTCGACTGTAATATTTAGAAATTCAAAATAAATTTCTTTTAAATTTTTGAAAACTTGTTTTTTTTTAATGGTGTTAAAAATTTATTACATTTATTTACGTATCTAGTTAATTAAATTAATTTAATAAATATTTAAAGAATATTTGGAAATATTATTTAAAATTTATTTTAAATTTTTGAAAACTAGGTTTTTTTAATAGTGTTAAAAGTTTATTACTTTTATTTACGTATCCAGTTAATTTAATTAACTTTTTTTTTTATGATTTGAATTATGTGGTTCTGTTTTGAAAAGTTTTTGGTTTTCTTTGATGACGACTATACGAGGTGTCCCAAAAGTCTTGCCCACATTTTGACATTGAATATCTCGGAAACTATTAAAGATATAAAAACGCATCTGATAAAATCAGAAAGCTTGTTATTTCAAGTTTTACTTGAAATGTTCAAAAATGTTCAATGTGAGCACCATTTGTTACACGACACACATCAAGCCGATAGTCAAATTCTTGCCAAACGCCTCCCAGAATTGCATTGTCAATGGTTGAAACAGCTTCTGTTATTCGTGCTTTGAGTTGAGGGTCGTCCCGTTCTTTTAGCTGGACATAAGCACCCATCTGTTGTGAATTTACTATGCCGTCTCACTATGGACTTCCTGTATAATGGCTTCTTTCCGAATTTTCGGCGAAATGCAGGTTGAACAACAGAGCATGACTCAGTTTTTGCAAATTCAAGCACTCAAAAGGCCTTTTCCGGTTGAGAGAACGCCATTATTGGGTCTGAAAAGAAATAAAAAAATTAATAGCCTTAAAAAAAAACTTGATGTAATTAGCTTTAAAATAGCAAAACTTTTATCTTAATACCATTCATAGTTAAGGAGATATGAGAACTTCCAATTGGGTCAAGACTTTTGGAACACCCCTGTATATGTAAACGAGTACTGTAATAAGATGTAAATCTGGGACTAATAACAGCTGTCTAAAATTAGATCCGGATTCTAAACCCATATAAATAAATATTTTCAGGACGTTTTGGAGTTTTTGAAATTAATGGTTTTCACTCAATCAGAAAGACTATTTTTTTTGTTTGTTTTTTTCCCTCATTTTGTTTTATTCATTCCATAATCATAATGAAGCAATCTAGCACAAGGCAATCCTCAAAAGATTACTATCGGTATATAAGAGAAAAACTAAAAGCATTTCTTATTGTGTCTACTCTCCCTCTTTTCAAAGAAGTAATTTCCTTTCAAAAAGCCTCTGTTAGCTTTTGTTATTAAGAAAAAAAAAACAAAACAATTGTAAATATTAAGATGGAATTCCAGATAATCTCAGAGGGCTTCACCAAAATATGTCTTTGGTCTTATGTGGCCCACGGGCCGCAGGTTGCCTGTTCCTGATATCTCTTTGAACCTGTATCTCCTTCTTGTCTAGATTTTTCATTAATTCTTAATTAATTATTTTTTATTATATACATCATTATGAGTAAACATTTTTTATGATTTTTTATTCACATACTTCTTTAGTAATGCATTAATAATTATTATTTAATTCATTTCGCATTTACTATTCTTTTATAATTCATTGCGGGGTCATTGAAGACGAGGACATTGAAATATAGTAGTGAGTCCAGTGGTTTCCTTTCTATGTGTTCTTTTTTAAATTCTAGTTTATATATATATATATATTTCGTTGAACAGCTGACCGTATTTCGCTGATGTCATTTTCTTCACTAGTTTTTCAAGGTTTCTGAATACCTTCTTCTTTCCTTCATCCAAACGTTGGAGAATGTTAATTAAGTTATAACCGACATGTTTCGACTGGCTTCCAGTCATCTTCAGGGTGATTAATTAAACAAAGAGGAAAATTATTAGTCTTTGGAGTTGGTATTAAAACACATTATATAGTAGAAGTTTGAAGTAGCTGCTATATAATGTGTTTTAATACCAACTCCAAAGACTAATAATTTTCCTCTTTGTTTAATTAATCACCCTGAAGATGACTGGAAGCCAGTCGAAACATGTCGGTTATAACTTAATTAACATTCTCCAACGTTTGGATGAAGGAAAGAAGAAGGTATTCAGAAACCTTGAAAAACTAGTGAAGAAAATGACATCAGCGAAATACGGTCAGCTGTTCAACGAAATATGCTTAAAAGAAGGACTGCTTCCAAATTTTACAAATATATATATATATATATATATATATATATATATATATATATATATCAATGATCAAACCACAATAAGAAATGGGAAAACAAGACTAAGATCTTTCAACCGTAACAAGCGGTCTTCGTCAGAGTCAAAAACCCAACTGAACGAGGGTTTAGTTGGTTCGTTCAGTTGGGTTTTTGACTCTGACGAAGACCGCTTGTTACGGTTGAAAGATCTTAGTCTTGTTTTCCCATTTCTTATTGTGGTTTGATCATTGATTGTTGTTTCACGTGTTTATGTGAAATCTTTTTATATATATATATATATAAACACTAATAAATTCTCGACCGTGTGACAGATATAAAACTAAAAAAATGATAGATTGGGATGCGGTCAGTTTCTTTCCACTTTTTGGAAAAAGATTTTAAATAAAATCGAAACGTCGGCAATGAGAGTTTGAATTGGAAGTGGAAGAAACGCATCCCGATCTATCATTTTTTAGTTGTATATATATATATATATATACATACATAATTTGCCATTCGGCGATATAAACCAAACAAAAAAGAATATGATTACTTGATCTAAGATTCTGTGCATTATAAGTTAATGATTTAAGATATACTTTGTCACTATTGTTTACATTGATTTTATTTGGATGTATTTTATTTTGCTGAAACATTTTTTTTCATTGTTATATCATAAAAGGTATTAGTTATTGTTTTAATTTATTTTATTTGAATGGTGAATTTGATATACTTTAGCATTTTTATATTGTGCTTTTTTTCCAGTTTTTGTTTAAATAAATATAATGACCTGTAAAAATTATTTTCAGTTTCCAGAAGTTTTTTATATTTTTTTTGTTAATTTGTTATTGGTTTAATGTACTACTTCTAGTTAAAAATAGTTCATTCTCTTTTGTGGTGAGGGGGGGGGGGGTTGGAAGGCTTTTCCCCGGGGGTTTTTTTCCTCCGGGAGGGCTTTTTCCTCGGGGGATTTTTTTTTGCACCTCTTAGGACGCAGTATTTTAATCACTCTCAATAAAAATAAATACATAAATAACACACCGTTAACATTATTAAAGTGATACATTACTAATCTATTTGCTTTTATATATTCTGGGATTGTTAGGTTAACTAAGTGTTTTAGAGCTTGAAAATTGATAAATTCTAAATAAACTGAATGACAGTCCTTAGTCACAGTATGTATCTTAAATTGTGTTGAAATCATGTGATTTTTTTAAAGGTTAAATTTTAGAGAGTTTTCGAAATCTTGAATGCTAACCCACTCTATATAATATATTTTGGAAAACGTAATATAAATTATAATGCATATTGCACCTATAATATATATATATATATATAATTATAATACATAATTTAACCTCTAGATCAGGGTTGTCCAAACTTTATGGGGACGCGGGCCGCATTCGGAAAGGAAATTAGATCGCGGGCCGCAGTACTAGATGTAAATTAAAATACGTACATGTAAATGAATCTATATATTTAACATAAAAACATATATTATCATAAAAAAATAATTGACAAGTATGGATAAGAATCAACCTTTAAATATATTCGTTAAAAACATTTAAGGAAGTTCGTAAAACGGTACAGTTTACTTAAAATTCAGTGGGATGGGTGTGCGTGCATTTTGGAAGCCAGCTCCTTTGTGTTAATGTCAACTGAGGTTAAGGCTAAACGACGGCAGGCTTCGAGAGATGTTTGATTAAGTAGATTCCTCTCTTTGGATTTAATCGACTTCATTGCGGAAAATGCTGCTCTACAAAGGTAGGTACTGCCAAACATTGACAGCAAGTGCAATCCAAAACGGCGTAAATTAGGATAATGCTTTTCAGAAAGAAGAGGGCAAAATTGAGTGATTTGGCAGTGTAGCTTTGCTTAATAAAACCTGGTCGCTTTGCAAGTCACCCAATTCAAGCTGCAAATCTTGATCGGCTTCTGATATAGTTATAGTCAGCGGAGCATGTTTTTATTAATAATTGACAGCAAGACAACTGACGACTTGACATGTCACAGCAATGAATAAAAACAAAACAATTCTGGCAGCGCGGTCCAGCTTACGAAAATTCACTCATAATAGTGCGTCCTCACAAAGTAAAACTGAAATTAAAAGAATAAATAATATTCCAATTCAAACTTAAATAAAGTTTAGGAAAAAAACCAACTTTTTTCGAATATAACTCAATAGATGTCTAAATAATACTAATTTTTAAAAGTTTTCGAGAAGAGGCCGCGGGCCGAATTGAAGGGGTTCGCGGGCAGCATTTGGCCCACGGGCTAGACTTTGGACAACCTTGCTCTAGATCAAGGGTTCTCAGCTTTGCTTGGTCCATTCACCCCTCTCGCCATTTCCCATAATGCCATTCCCCCCTCCCCCTCTTCTTTCCAAGGTAGTATATACACTTTAACAACGTTACATTGATTATGTTTATAATAGAACTTTACAATTAAGTGCTAATTAAAATTATTGATGGATTGAATGAAATATTAATTCAATCGAAATTATATTTTTTAATTAATAATAATTAAGAGGTTAAAACCTATAATAGCTTTCCTCACTGTGTAATCTTACTGTGGTCACAACTCACCCCCCTAAAAACCCCTGGGAGTAAATTTTACCCCCATTGAGAAACTTAGTTTCTTAATTTTTCATTGATTTCGAATACGTAGTGTTCTTCTTCAGGCATTAACCAAGGAGAACAAACACTCATCATTGATTAATGTCTAAAGAAGAACACGACGTGTTCGAAACACTTTATTTATATTATTACATTTTTTTATATTTGAAGACAATTTCATTTAACTTGTTTACGCTATTATAAATAAATACAATATGATAACAGATTGTACTGCCTTATAATTAATTAGTTTATGTTAAATTGTCCTCTTCGAGATTATCCCAAATAGGTGAAATTTTTTGGGGAGGAAATTCTAGTTGACTGAGCTCGTACCTTTGCTCGTACATGATAGAGAGTTAAGAGCATCGATTGGGGGAGTACGAGCAGTTGTTCTAGTCAAGAGGTAAACAAGTTAGCCACACTGTAGCATCCCCCCCCCCCCCCCCCTAACCTTTCAATTGGTCTGAGAAATAGATTTAGAAATAGACAAGTCGTTCTAATAAACACTTTAATACACGTCAGCTGAGGGCAATCTAGACAAGAGATGGAGCCCGGACTGCGGCGAATCCAATCTAAGCTGCTTAATACGCCTCAACACAAACCCCTTGCCTTCCTACTTCCCTAATGCTTCTATCTTCTTCCACTATCATTTCTAATTTTCTTAATTTCATTCTTCATTGACTGTCCTACTTGACTGCGATTTATTAAATAAAATATGATTTAAATAATTAAGCGAGCGAGCTTGTTTCCACCTTGAGTATTATTTTAATTAGTAATATATAAACACATAGTGAGTGTTCTTCTTCAGACATTAACTAAGAAGAACAGACACTTATCCTTGGTTAATCCCTGAAGAAGAACACTACGTGTTCGAAACGCGTAATATTGTGTATATTACTAATTACAATAAAACATAGTCTGCACATGTATACAATAAATAATATATACAACGCGTTTCGAACTCCTAGTATTCTTCTTCAGGCATTCATCAAGGATGCGTGCTTGTTCTCTTTGGTTAATGCCTGAAGAAGAACAATATACGTTATAAAAGCGTTGTATCATTATTAAATTTGTATATGTGGAGACAATGTTTTATTGTAATTAGTAATATACACAACGCTTTTCGAACAAGTAATGTTCTTCTTCAGGTATTAATCAAGGATGAGTGTCTGTTCTCCTTAGTTAATACCTGAAGAAGAACACATGTTCGAAACGCGTTTATTAATATTATTAAATTTATATATGTGAAAACTATTTCATTAACTTTTTTACTCTAAATAAGTAAATACCACAGAATAAATGATTGTACTACCTTAGAATCTACCTTAGATTCTACCTTAGTACAGGTAGAATTGTACTACTACCTGAACTCCACCTCAGTTATTAATAATGGTTTTATCCTTTATTTGCTGTACTTAAATACCTGTTGCGATATCTGCATTGATATTATCGCTGTCTCATTGTGTCAACCAAAGGCTGCGAGGTGAGCTGAATGGTTAACGTACTCGCCTCTGAACTGGTAGGTCAGGGGTTCGATACCCACCTGGCCCTCCATTTATTCACGTGCGAGGTCGTTCCTCGGAGAGGACGTTACTCCGTCGGCTCCGAGCCTGGACGATGTCATGTATTCGTTAAAGATCCCTACAATAAAACACTTGAGTTAGGCAAAATTTAGGACTCCCAATGTAAAATCAATCTTCATTGTGTGGTATTACAAAGGGCCCAATGTTCGGTCTATGTGTGTTCCCTTGAGGGACTACCACTGCAACTTAAAGGGTAGCCTACTACTAGTCAACCAACTAAAATAGTAAAACTTTTCAGAATAGCAGTAGTAAATTGTAGACGCAACAGTAAGTAACTTTAAGTTCTTTAGTTTGTAAGTGTGTTTTTTTACTCTGTGTGTTACTCTTATTTGATTTTGAACTCGTATTGTGTCCAGTTTTGAATGTCATTTCATTTATTAAGTGATATATATATATATATATATATATATATATATATATTGTAAACAGGAGAACGATCCAAAAGGACAACAAACGTTTCACCATGAATCAGAGAACTAAGGAACATACTAACTGTCTCTAATTTTCGGTTGAACAGTCATTAGGAGAGTTGAGATAAGGACACCAAGCGCACTTGTGAAGAGACCGTTGGAGACCCAACCGAAAATTAGAGACAGTAAGTCTGTTTGTTCCTTAGTTCTGCATTTGTGATTCATCGTGAAACGTATATATATATATATAGTTCAATATAGAAAAAGAAACGTAGATAAATCAAAAGAACACACTTACGGTCTCTAATTTTCGGTTTGAACCGTCTTCCGGAGAGATAAGAGAGAAACCAGGCGCACTGATTCAGAGACGGTTGGAGACTCCAACCGTCTCTGAATCAGTGCGCCTGGTTTCTCTCTTATCTCTCCGGAAGACGGTTCAAACCGAAAATTAGAGACCGTAAGTGTGTTCTTTTGATTTATCTACGTTTCTTTTTTCTATATTGAACTATATTTGTCCGTTTTGGATCGTATTTGCAACGAAGAAGTGTATATATATATATTATATATCAATGTTCAAACCAAAATAAGAAAAGGGGAAAAAAGCTAAGATCTTTGAACAGTAACAAGCAGTTTTCGTCAGAGTTAAAAACTCAGCAGTTTGGTTATGATGTTAATAATCAAATACAAACTAGAAAAAACTATCGTAAAGTTCTTTTTTAAAGTTAAAGTTGAATATTGAAATAAAAAAAACGGGTCAGCGTCCTCTTTGACTTGAAGAGTTCTGAATGAGAGGAATGACTACTGGGTAGAATTTGCACTGATGACTGGTGTATGGTGCGACTAAGTGTACAGACGGAGAGACATATTGCAAAGAGGCTGCGATGAACTTTTGCCATTTGGCAGCTCAGCCGCTAGTCTCCACACAGAACACTGTGTGAGACAAAGACAGCTGCATAAAGACATGTGGCCTTAGCCGCCGTTAGTTCTAAACCATCACTTAAAAACAGCCAGTGTTCTTTTACTGATTCCAAATCTTCTATCTTGTCACTTGTCTGATATGGGTTGTAAACTTTGAAATACTTGAATGCCCGACAATTACGGGTCATGGGTTTTAAGACTATCTATATTTCGAGGGATTTGGTTGTCTCCCTGGAAAGGAAATGCCCTAAAACCAGGGATGGGCCCCACCCTAGGGTGAGTACCAGTTTTCAAGAGCACTGCTCAACACGTACTCCTTACCCGATAGTAGGGGTTGGAGGTCTTGCTCCTCCTTGGTGCCATGCAGGTACTCACCCGAGAAGATTAACTGCTTCTCAGACAGTGACGCATTATAAAAAATCAGTTGTGTCTACTCAACTTGAGTAAGAAACCACAGCCACCGCGAGTCAGTCCGCATGACGAGCCGTTAGTGTCGACCTGGAAGAGGAGAGGGATTCAAGACATATTCGCTGAGAGAGATAGACGTGAAATTGGAAAACACCCAACTTGGAAACAGCGATGGTCAGGCTAACCTACAATGCCTTACAGTTTTAGGACTACCCTAGTGTTCTTCTGAACTTGGTCTCCACCCTCCGAAAAGGGCAATGCCAGGGCATGCTACTAGTAGTTAATCGAACTCCAGCAGGGCGTCATTGTGAAGAATGCTGTTAGTAGCTCAAGAGAAATGATTCACAGAGAGTGATTACAAATTGGACAATTCCTAACTGCCACTTGTGCTGAACATAAATGGTCTGGGGGGAGGGGGAGGGGGATCTAACTGTCCCCACTCTGAGCTCCCGTCCAGAGCAGAGCCTCTACTAGGCAAGTACCAGTTGTCGAGTCCAATCAGCTGAGTTCAAGGTCCGTTCCCACTGGTAAGGGTTTGGGGTCTTTAGCACCCCTGAATGCTAAGCAGGCATCCTGCCGAGAAGTTACTGCCTCTCACACAGCGACCACAAGGGTCTACTCAACTTGGATGAGAACCAACAGCCACAACGAGTCCAACCTCAGTTGGTGGGATGGAGAGAGAACCCCTCTATGGGCCTCCGCCACCCGGAGTACCGACTTATTTTATTAGTTTCAGATCAAACTCCGGACCAAAGGTCCTACTGAACCTGCTCAGCTACAGGTAACGTCAGTGACCTTAGTTTAGTCAGTGACTGGTTTCAAAGAACCAGTGGATATATATATAAACTAGAATTTAAAAAAGAACACATAGAAAGGAAACCACTGAACTCACTACTATATTTCGATGTCCTCGTCTTCAGGAAAAGAAGTGAATCGCTCCAAAGGCTGATAACGACTGAATTGGCGTTCGAACTGAAGCACTCAAACAGTGTAGCCAACTTTCGGAGGAAAGGTAGGCAGGGAAGATAAAGAGATAAAAGCCAAATAAAAATTAAAAAATGAAAACATTTAACTAAAATAAAATTAAAAGCTGATAACAACTTTAAAAAATAAATAAATAAATAAATAAATAAAAAAAAATAAAAAAAATAAAAAAAAATAAAAAAAAAAATAAAAAAAAATCAACGATTGAGGTTAAGCCCAGGAGCCGATCTACCGCCCAGAAGACTAATAAGTGCTTCTTCTGAAGCTCTCAGAAGATATGTATATATATATATATATATATATATATATATATATATATATAAGCCAATGCAGCCTGCGAATATAGCTGCATAGCCCCACTAGGGGTTACCCAACTTCGAAAGACCCAAAATTTCAAAGATTGCAAAAATAATAACTTCTCTATTTGTCCAAAGTTGGAAGGTAATGAAGAATTACTGTGGCCAGTAAAGTATCAAAGACGGTACAGGAAGGGCTGAACTCAGGGGCTGGCGTTTTGGGGGGGTGTAAAAATACAAAAAAAAATAAAAAAAAGTTAACAAAAAATTTGAAATTTTATACCAAAATGACCTTTTATGTTTTATCTCTGCAATACTGTTTTTTAAACGGATTTGCAACTGTAATATTTCAAAATTAAAAAAAAAACATTTATTGTTAATTTTTCAGAACTATTTTTTTTTAATGGCGTTAAAAATATATTATATTTATTTACGTATCCAGTTAATTTAAAATTCTGAATTATATTGAGAATTCACTTCGAGAATATGTGGTATCCAAGGTAAACTGTCCACAATGCGCTTCCTCTCAAAGGGTTAGACCAGGGGTCTCCAAACTTTTCAATGTAAGGGCCACATTATATACTTCCCACATTTATGCGGGCCGAAGGAATAAATAAAAAAAAATAATCAGTGCCAGTAATTTAATTTCATCAAATATTAGAGTATAAACATAGATAAATTAGAACACATATTGTTGAAGAAAATCAGGGTAAACTATACAGATTCCAGCCTTTAGTTTTATGAAATCAAATTAGTGTGACGAATGATACTGTCGTTTTGACTTCAAAATTACATTAAAATCAGTATCTGTGCGTCATACTATCGCAAGAGAGGGAAACTGACTCGGGCTTAGCGCCACCAGTCAGCAACCCCAACTTTTGAATAATTCAAATTATTATTTTTTGCCGGGCCGGATGAAATTATGTGGCGGGCCGGATATGGCCCGCGGGCCATAGTTTGGCGAGCTCTGGGGGTAGACGGTATATTGCAGAAGGTAGGTAAATGAAGCGGAAATGACATCAATCTTAAGATGAATTATTGATCTCCTTTGTGAAAACTTCACTCAGCAATGCATTATCATTTCATAAGAAATCTTTTTTTTAGCATGATGCATACAGTATATTACAAGCTGCATCAAATCTTGATTAATAATAAAAATACACATTGAGATTACATTAGACATTACATAACATTAAATTTAACAAATATTTTGCTGTATTATATCAGCACTAGATATATTTAACATATTTTTTTTGTTTTCGTAACTTGATCAAGTTTAAATGAGTTTCAAAACTTTACAGCGACGTTTCATCTTCATTTGCGATATATTTAGAATTTACTGGTACAATAGACATGCCATTGCTTTTTGTATTAAAAATAGTAATATAATTAATATATTAATTATAATTTCAATTAATAAATAAATAAAATAATTGCTATTTAATTAATTAATTAATTAAAATATATCGCGTAGGATATCTATGAAACAAAACGTTTATATATTGTTTACTCCTATCCTACGCAATATTTGTATTTTTGGGTTAGTTTTTTAAGGCTATTTAAAGTTTATTGCGAATATGATATCAAAGTATGATATAATACATGACACAACATGGGCCATTTAAAGAATACCTGAGCAGGTTGAAAATAGCTCTTAGTCTATCATGCCCATGTAACGCGGAGACACCCCAATCTCCTTGACACTTGTTGTATGAGTGCTGTTTGAGGGAACCACAAAGACTAGCGTCTTTGGACGCTTGTCCAAAGTTGGAATCTCGAACCGTCTCTGTACCAGTGCGCTTGGTTTCCCTCTCTTATCTCTCCTGAAGACGGTTCAACCGAAAATTAGAGACTGTAAATGTGTGTTTTTATTTTCTCTATGTTTTTTTATGTACATTGAACTGTATGTGTCCATTTCGGATCGTATTTTCATCAAAAAAGTGTTTTGTGCCTATAAATATATATCTACGTTTTGAATTTGAAAAAGAACATTTTATTTGTCCAATTAAGAAGGGTTTGGTGAACAGGCATATGAAACTGGCGGGCTTCAATACGTCCAACAAGGTTAAGAACCACTGATTTAATTAGATATTATCGATGTATAGATAGTAATATATCAATGACCAAACCACTATATGAAATGAAAAAAAACCACTAAGATTCTAATATAGTGCAATCAGTTATTATGTGGTATTTACTCATTGTAGGGTAAAAATCTAATGAAATGGTCTCTACATATAAAAATTTTAATGAAATAAACAACGCGTTTCGAACACGTAGTGTTCTTCCTCAGGCATTAACTAAAAAATACAATGACACCAGAGAGTTATCTATAGTACAAAGTAGATAAGTACAAAAATTAATATAAAATAATAATAAAATATTCTGCCTTATTTTATTTTATATTAATTTTTGTACTTATTTACTTTGTACTATACATAACTCTCTGGTGTCATTGTATTTTTTAGTTAATGCCTGAGGAAGAACACTAAGTGTTCGAAACGCGTTGTTTATTTCATTAAAATTTTTATATGTGGAGACCATTTCATTAGATTTTTACCCTACAAACACTAAGATCTTTCAACCACAACATGTGGTCTTCATCAGAGTCAAAAACCCAACTGGCGAAGGCCTCTTGTTACAGTTGAAAGTTCTTAGTCTTGTTTTTCCCCCATTTGATATTGTGGTTTGATCATTGATTGTTATTTCACGTGTTTATTGCGAAATCTTGTTATTGTAGTAATATATGTACAAAAATGTAATATCCATGTTATATTCATACTATATTAATAAATTATATAAGTTAGCTTTGAGGGTGACTGAAAATTTAGAAAAATTGTCTTAAGATATTTATATAAAGTAGACGAAACTTTGAGAACAAGAGGAAAAGAATGCAGTGGTTTTGTTTTAAAAGTACAAATAATTAGATGTGGTATAGTAGAAGAAATAAAGAAGAAGAAACATCAAATGTTAATGATGGCACGATAAAAAAAAGGAAGAGAAAGAGAGAGTGAGAGGAAGAGAGAGTGAGATAGAGAGTGAAATAATATTTAGAAGTCTATCATAGACAGAAGTTAGGTCTCAGTAAAGAACCTGATTAAAACAGAAGATATTTCCTTCAAAGTTCATTCCGCTTATCAAACTAAAGAAACTTGTTTTAAAACCATTACAGATACTGAGCTTAATATAATCTTCCAAAAACTTCATTTATCTCTATTACAATTCAAAATACCCAATTATTACTTATAGAAATATATTACCATGTGTCTATTGGAATATATTAAAAAGTTTCCCCACATAAAATAGTTTTCTTATTAAAACACCAGATTTGATACTGGTAGTATATTTCTTGAAATTTATCTGATTATAGTGGAAAGGTAGAAATGGTGTAGCCATGTTGCCTTGTAACTGTAAGCAGACACATCTGAAGAGTAACACCATGAGTTCGAAACGTTATGTTTTAGTAAAAAACCTACCTTATTTGGAGATTTTTTGTATGATTTCTGTTAATAAGTAAATACCATATTGCAACCTATTGCACAAATAATACCATGTATATTCTTGGTCAGTGCTGTTATATATATATATATATCACATAAACACGTGAAATAACAATTGATGATCAAACCATAGTATGAAATAGGAAAACATGACTAAGATCTTTCAATCGTAACAAGCGATCTTCGTCAGAGTAAAACCCCCCCCAAAATGTTTTTGGTAAGTAACCGCTTGTTACGGTTGAAAGATCTTAGTCTTGTTTTCCTATTTCATATTGTGGTTTAATCTTTGATTTTATATATATATATATATATATATATATATATATATATATATATAGAGAGAGAGAGAGAGAGAGAGAGAGAGAGATAGGGACACCCAGCGCACTTGTGATGCGACGGTTGGAGACCCCGTCGGTGCGCTTGGTGTCCCTATCTCAACTCTCCTGATGACGGTTCAACCGAAAATTAGAGACAGTAAGTCTGTTTGTTCCTTAGTTCTGTGTTTGTGATTCATCGTGAAACGTGTATATATATATATATATATATAATAGTTATAAATAAATAAATAAATATATATATAATATAAAATTATATATATAAAATTAAAATTTATATAATTATATAAAATCATATAGAGAATAATATAATTATTATTTATATAAATTAAATTTATAATTATTTATTTATTAATTATTTTAACTTTCAAGGTTTAAAAGTTTCTAGATTTTTATAAATTTTTTAATTTATTTCTTCTTTGGTATAAATTTAAAACAAGTTTCATTTTAATGCAATAGATAACATGAAACAATTAATGGATTTTGTTAAATAGAAAATAACATATTTCAAATAGGAAATACAAAGGATGTCCAAGGCTTTTGTATAGAGAAGTAGGTATTTTTGTTTAAAATTCCTTCTTGGGTTTTCATTTAGTTTGTGTTTGCTAGACGAAATTAGTTTTACAGTGTTTTCTTGAAAGAGGAAGTTTTGTATAAGTTAAAATATATTGTGAGAAAAGGAATTCCCTTTTATGTTTGCTTAAAGTCTTATCTTTTAAAGAGATTTTTTTTTGTTCTAAAATATTTTTACCAACTTCATTCTTTCAAAGTGCATAAAAGCAGAATATATTGTGTTGATGTTAAAAGTTAAATGTTTATTACCGTAATTATGCCGTTTTCATAAATTCCATGTGGATACTGTGTGGATAATTTATAATAATGGATTTTGATATTGATCATCTTGCAGATAATTCTTTTTTCTTGAATTTAATTTCTTCTCCTGATGATGGAGATTTATCAGAATATCGAAATGAGTTTTTGCAGTCTTTTCTAAGTGCTTTATTTTTATCTTTGGAATGTATATATATATATATATATAAATATGCGGAAAAATTACAATAAATAAACCCATATTGCAATCAATGAAGTTTAAGCCACAACGGAAACAATTCCCATTGAGTTTTAAACTTCATATAATATATATATATATATATATATTATATATATATATATATATATATATATATATATATATATATATGTAAATTTGGGGAGCAATCCTTTTATACATGTTTTGTTGAATGACCTTTGTACTAAGGCATGAATAAATTTCATTGCCCATCTTTCAAGCATTTGGAGAACTAGGATATTTAGTACCAGAAAGATTTAAAACAAAGGTGAGAAAACTTGAAAGATGGACAATGAAATTTATTCATGCCACAGTACAAAGGTCGTTCAACAAAACATATATATATATGTACTCGTTTGTGTGTGTGTTATCTAATCGGGATTCGGTCAAATTTTCTAGTTTCAAAAATAAAACTCTCATTGCCGACGTTTTGGTTGTATGTTAAAACCTTTTTCATAGGCTTGTACAACTTGTAACTTGTTTTGGACCTGCTAACTTTTATTTATATTCAAAATTGTTTAAATTCTTTCATTGATTTTAAAACTTTTAAAATTTCCAAATTTTGAAAAATATACGACCCAACCTGACGATGACTATGGAATAGTCAAAAGCTAGTTTGTAGATAATGGTTTTGTAAGTTATGTTTAATACCAGTGATGTTAGTTTTTCAGTTGTATTAAAATTGTTGATATTCATTAAAGTGTTTCAAAAAATTGTCTCAATGTCCTTTGGACAACTTATTTGGGAATTACCACCTTATATTCGTAAGACTGTCAGGAGAGTGGAACAGCTTAGTTTGAAAGTCGTTAATGCCGAAGCTGCGGTACATTTCAACAATATATATATATATATATATGATCAAACCACAATAAGAAGTGAGAAAACAAGACTAAGATCTTTCAACCAAAACAAGCGGTCTTCGTCAGAGTCAAAAACCCAACTGACAACTCTGTTGCGTTTTTTTGACTCTGACAAAGAGCGCTTGTTTCGGTTGAAAGATCTTAGTCTTGTTTTCCCACTTCTTATTGTGGTTTGATCATTGATTGTTATTTCACGTGTTTATGTGAAATCATTATATATTATATATATATATATATATATATATATATATATAATAATAATCAGATGATTTTTTTATTTTATTTTTATTTATTTATTAATTTATTTATTTATTTTTTTTTCTCGCTTAATTTTAGTTAGTTTTATGTTTTTTTCCTTTCCTTTCTCTTTTTTACTTTTCTCCTCCCTTTTACTTAAATATCACTTTTATAATTTTTTTAACTCACAGCCTACACTGGTTCACGTTGGTAAGGTGGCTGCACTGCGTGTCATTGTATCGCGCCAGTTTACATCGGCCAGTGGACGCATTTACGTCTCCGTTCCTTCATTCTTTCTCCTTTTATTTTATTTTCTTTCTTTCTACTCTCCTGAAGACGGCAAGACGCCGAAATAATCGAGATTCCTGAGTGTTCGTCCTTTTTCTTGTGTTCTCTAGCTGTAACTTTAATTATATATATAATATATATATATATATATATATTATATATATATATATATATATATATGTGTGTTCTCTATTCGGGGTTCGGTCAATTTTCCAGGATTAAAAATCAAACTCTCGTTGCCAACGTTTCGGTTTTATTTAAAACCTTTTTCATAGGCCTACAAACAAAGGATAATAAGAAATCACATATCAACATCAAACATATACACAATATTTATATATTAAAGGATAATTCTTATTACCCGTTGTTTGTAGGCCTATGAAAAAGGTTTTAAATAAAACCGAAACGTTGGCAACGAGAGTTTGATTTTTTATCCTGGAAAATTGACCGAACCCCGATTAGAGAACACACCTATTCTATCAAACGGTCGATATATTATTGAATCTGTTATATATATATATATATATATATATATATATATATATATATATATATATATATATATGTTTAATATATTTTTCAAGATACAGAAATGCTGGTCCAGTCAAACTTGATTACTCTATTAGTTGCACCAAACACGACTTGCTACGATCAGTGTTTTGAATTTTACGGCATTCGTTGACACATAGATCTGTATCACTGCAGTTGCTTTTCCAACTTCTTCCAATGGATAGTTCTATTTCTATCATACTGTTCCACATTTCTAATACAATTTTCTTTCATAAAAAAACTTGGTAAGAAAATTTTAAAAAAAAAAAGAGTTGGTTATTGCCAGAAAATAAGTAATAACTTTTATTATCACTTTTTTAATATTATTATTTAAAATTTTTTTTCAAATTTCGAGACTTTCATTTTAAAATAAGGTAAAAATGAAAAGAGTATATGAATAAACTTTTAAATTATTTATAAGTGTATGGAATATAGATTTTGATTTTTTTTTTGTTTTTTAAAGAAAAAATTTAGAACGTTGAGAGAATTTTTTCAATCAAAATCCTCGTAAAATATTGAAAATAAAAAGTTTAAAGTTGGTTTGCATACATAATTAAAGTTTTCATTTAGAAAGTTTTGTACTGCTTGGAGGTGAATTTTAAATAGCTGAATTTCTAAATAAAAGTTCTTTTTTTTTTCATATTTGTACTATGGTATGTTTAGAGATTAGGGGAACTAAAGGTTTTTTTCTTTTATAAGAAACGTTATTGGGAGTCCATTCCAAATGCTTTCTAGGTATCTGTGGATTTAGTCTCTTCTTATTTTTCTTTTAATGATGATTGAAAATAAAAAGTGCAAACTGCATATTTTATAAAGGCTTCTTAAGTTTCTAACATAATGATGAAGGGACGTGAGTTCAATTAAAATTGTGGAAGACTGTGATAATATCCGAATTCCCTTGCAAATCCATGAGTAGAACTCAAGCAATCAATAATCTGGTCCCATCATTTGTTCAACTGTGAATTACGCTCGTCATGGTTTAAAGGTGTACTTTAAACCTTTAGATGGTAAGGGGGAGGTGGGAGGGAATGGCTATTTATTTATTTATTATTATTATTTGAGGGTGACTAGCACTGTGTCTTAAAAAAAAAAACTATTGTACTTCCCCTCTTCTGTATAAGAGGTTAGCTTTAAAGCAGTTAGCTTCAACGCCTCCAAGAAGCTCCGCACTTTTGCTGGTTCCAGCGGTAAAAGTTTTTCTATGATTTTGTTGAGTGTCCCGAAGCATTTACCTCTGTGCAGCAAAGTTGCCTTATAGTCAGTCAGCAGGTGCAACGGTGTTCCTTCCTCTTCTTTGCAGAATCTGCATAAACCATCATTGATAATGTCCATTCAGGCTCCCTACGTTTCAGGAGAAAGTAACTTCCTTTCTCCTTTTTTGGGACAGTCTTCTTCGGATCTTTAGGTGCACTTGTGGGAGGTTGGCTCCCACTAGTTCTTACTTTTGGACCCTCTGAGCTTCCTTCTCCTTAGTATCATACAGGGGAAAATCCCTGTATCTCTATCGGTGGTATTGTGTCCGCTCCGGCAGAGCACCGCATACCAGGGTATGGCTTTTTACTCAGCGGGGTCGCCTGGCACCCTTGAGGCTCCGTTCATAATACAATAAACCCTATATTATCCATCCTTCGGCACGGATCGCATAACACCTAAGATTGGGGCTGGGATAAAAGGAGGGGATTTAGGGATTAGGAAGGATGTGCTATATGCTATAACCTGCATATAGCAGGTTAACAGGGTAGCCTCGTGAAGGCCGAAAGTCGGGGTTGAGTGTTAGAGGCTATTAGAGGAACTTAATCACTCCATTACTACCCCTACTGAAATACGTAAGTTATGTATCTTCGGATTCTCATTGGCTAAATCTTGAGAATTTCATGGACTAAATCTTGGGAGTTTTATAGGCTAAATCTTGGGAGTTTTATAGGCTAAATCTTGGGAGTTTATAGGCTAAATCTTGGAAATTTTATAGGCTAAATCTTGGGAGTTTCATAGACTAAATCTTGGGAGTTTCGTAGGTTAAATCTTGGAAAGTTTATAGGCTAAATCTTGGGAGCTTCATAGACTAAATCTTGGCAATTTCATAGGCTAAATCTTGAGGATTTCATAGACTAAATCTTGGGAGTTTCATAGGCTAAATCTTGGGAGTTCATAGGCTAAATCTCGTAATATTTATATGCTAAATCTTGGGAGTTTCATAGACTAAATCTTGGGAGTTTCGTAGGTTAAATCTTGGAAAGTTTATAGGCTAAATCTTGGGAGCTTCATAGACTAAATCTTGGGAGTTTCATAGGCTAAATCTTGAGGATTTCATGGACTAAATCTTGGGAGTTTCATGGGATAAATCTTGGGAGTTCATAGGCTAAATCTCGTAATATTTATATGCTAAATCTTGGGAGTTTCATAGACTAAATCTTGGAAGTTTCGTAGGTTAAATCTTGGAAAGTTTATAGGCTAAATCTTGGGAGCTTCATAGGCTAAATCTTGGCAGTTTCATAGGCTAAATCTTGTGATACTGTTAAATTTTCAGTGCCAGCACTGATGAATAACGTTAATTATCGTAGTCTTGTGTTAGCAGATTGCTTACTTCCTATCTTCAATTTGGCACAACGCCATTCTGAAGAGAAGAAAAGTGTTTTTTTAATTTACTAATTTCACTGATAGCTGAGTTCAATGAAAACAGTTATTTCACATTCGGAATAACATATGTTTTAATGAAGTAATTTTTATTTCTTAATATTCCAAATGGAAAATAATATATATATTTTGTTTGAGCCCTGAAGGTAGAGAAAAATAATACTTCTACCTTATAAGCACTGTTATCATTTAGAAGGTGTACACTGTAAACAAGAGCATGAGGATAGGTTAAACAAATGTAAATAATACACCAGTTTATACCCACAAGATGGTTCAAAGGATGCCATTTTCCAGAGAAGTGTTATAATTAACTACTTCACAGGCATTAATTACTAACAGGTTAGTGAGGTTGAGCCTTCCTCCGAGTAATCGTAAATGCAAATAGCTACTCTTGTCATACAGCTTGTGCTGCATTCAGAATATTTTAGCATATGCTATATCAAATTGACTCAAACGCTATGAAATATTAACATTAAACTTAGCATTTTTAAACATTTCCTGAAAGTCCATCTCTGTTTCATAGAGAAATCACCGCTATATTACAAAATAATTTTATATTTTATATTTCAGCGTTTCATTAATTATGTCCTCATATAATAAAAGTTTAATATGAAACTAACAACGTGTTAGTTTAGGTGAACATCTAAAAATATACATGAGCCGTTTATTTTGAAAGTGGCCTAATTCCATTTTCCAAAAAAATTTAGCTAGCTATTTAAATAATTACATTTTTACGTTATCTTTACCTTTTGCAGCAAATTGTACAAAATTTATTTAAAATTACTAAGAATTTTTATAACAAAAATTAGTTGATAAATAAAATGACAATATTTTTAAATTTTGTAAAACGCAAATCCTTAAATATCTCGATTTTAACATAAATGGAATTAGGCCACTTTCAAAATAAGCGGCTCACATATCTGTGAGCTTTAAGAACATTAGAGGGAATTATTTGAAATTGAATACAATATATGAATGTTGAATCTAACTGTTGAGGTTTATAACAAGAGAATTAAATTAAAAATTACTTCATTATCATACTAATGCTTTTGTAGTAAGCTTCAAAATTTCAATTCAACATTCATATATTGTATTCTGTTTCAAATAATTCACTCTGATCTTCTTAAAGCTCACAGATATGTATGTTTTTAGATGTTCAGCTGAAGAAGGACACTAAGTGTTCGAAACGCGTTGTTAGTTTCATATTAAACATTTCTTTTTGTGTGGAGACGTAATTATTGAATTTTGCAATATGAGTAAAATGTGACACAATAAAGGATTGTGCAAGTTAATAAATTAACATTCATTATTATAGAATAATATAAGTTACTTAATGATTAATTGGAATTAACATTGGCAAGTTAAACATGTTTACGATGTTTGCAAGACAAAAGCCATATTGTGCTAGTTTAGGAAAACTAATAAATCACCTTGTTTCGATAACTCGAAACACAATTGTTCTTCAGCTGTGTGCAGTTCCACTGACAGATAGTCGATAATCGTCGTACCTATTCGGCAGTATAGATTTCACCAGAACCTATAAAAACGTTATCCTACCGCTTTTCAGCGAAAAATTGCATTCTATTTTATAAACTTATTGGACAATATATATATACAGCCTGGACTTTATTACTATATACACGACAGTTTAAACTCAGTGAACAATTACAATAATAAACTATTGCAACACAATGAGTAACATATTGCGTTTAAATTTAGAATTTAAAAATATTATATTTCTGTAATAATATTGAACGTCCTGTAAAGAATAGACTGAAAAGACATTGAAAATAGTAGACCTAAAAACAATACCTACTACCTAAATGCAATACCCAATACCTACATTCAATACCTAATGCCTAAATACAATACCTAATAACTAAAAGCAATACCTAAAAAAATACTTAATACCTAAATACAATTCCCATTACATAAATATTTATCTTTTTTAGTTTTATATATATATATATATATATATATATATATATATATATGGTATATATATATAAATATATATGAGTTAGCTTCAGCTACTCAAAGGAACTACTTCTGTCCGATGACGACGAATGCCAAAATATCGTTGTAAGTCTTTTGTGTGTGTGTGTCTTTATCTGTTTTTCTCTTTCCTTTGTGAACTATATATATATATATATATATATTCAGGTAACTCACCACAAATTAAAGAAGATAGTCGCTCTAAGGCCTTTCGCTTTCACGTCGTCAGAGAGCAAGTGAATACAAGTTGTAAGCAGGTTATGAATTTTGATTTAAAGAAGGAGTCTATATATATATATATATATATATATATATATATATATATATAGAAAATTGTCGCAATAACACGTGATATAAATATTCAGGTAACTCACCACAAATTAAAAAATATAGTCGCTCTAAGGCCTTTCGCTTTCACGTCGTCAGAGAGCAAGTGAATACAAGTTGTAAGCAGGTTACTCCTTCTTTAAATCAAAATTCATAACCTGCTTACAACTTGTATTCACTTGCTCTCTGACGACGTGAAAGCGAAAGGCCTTAGAGCGACTATCTTCTTTAATTTGTGGTGAGTTACCTGAATATATATATATATATATATATATATATATATATATATACAATAAAATAAAAAACGAAGGAAACACACAGAAAGACACAGACATAACTCACATCGATATTTCGACAATCGTCGTCATCAGGAGGTGCGAAGAGCGAAGAGCGAAGAGTCCCGCAGGAAGACAGGGCGGTACTACAGGGAGTACCGCCCTGTCTTCCTGCGGGACTCTTCGCTCTTCGCTCTCCGCACCTCCTGATGACGACGATTGTCGAAATATCGATGTGAGTTATGTCTGTGTCTTTCTGTGTGTTTCCTTCGTTTTTTTATTTTATTGTAAAAAAGTCCGCTGGACCGTTTCTTTTAATTGTATATATATATATATATATATATATATATATATATATATATATATATATATATATATATATATATATAGTTCACAAAGGAAAGAGAAAAACAGATAAAGACACACACACACAAAAGACTTACAACGATATTTTGGCATTCGTCGTCATCGGACAGAAGTAGTTCCTTTGAGTAGCTGAAGCTAACTCATATATTTATATATATATACATATATATATATATATATATATATATATATATATATATAAAACTAAAAAAGATAAATATTTATGTAATGGGAATTGTATTATTAAAATTTATTAATATTATTAAAAATTTAAATATATATTATTAAAATAAGCAGTAGCTTCTGCATTGACCAGTTTCTTGTTGACACTCTCTAGTTTTCGTATCACTTTGCGGTGAGACTCTGGTAGCTTCCAAAGAAGGTTAGCAAAAGACATTAACACACACAATAAACATAGGTCAAACACGAAAAACTAAATTTTAATCACTGTTTTAATCACTAAATTTAGTGATTAAAACAGTGATTAAAATTTAGTTTTTCGTGTTTGACCTATGTTTATTGTGTGTGTTAATGTCTTTTGCTAACCTTCTTTGGAAGCTACCAGAGTCTCACCGCAAAGTGATACGAAAACTAGAGAGTGTCAACAAGAAACTGGTCAATGATGAAGCTGCTGCTTATTTTAATAACATATGCTTAAGGGAAGACCCTTAAGTCTCAAATATTATTAAATTATTAAATTTTTATTATTAAAATATTATTTTATAGTCTCAAAAATAATTCAGACAGTACAGTCTCCTTTTTTAACAACTCTTTATTGAAAATCTAAATTAAGTGAATTATAAAATGAAATTTCATTTTCAAAAGTTCTTAAATAGATTTTTTCTATTTTTAGAAAATGAAAGTTTTTAACATTATATTTACATATTTAAGAAAGCTATTTGCTAATATTTGAGATTTATTTAAGTTTATTCAATCTAAGTACAAATGTATTATAATTGTTCGACAATATATTATAATATCATTTACGATGTTTGTTTTTGTTTTTTTTTTTTTAAAAACGCACTTAATTTGAGATAGTCTACCTGATGTTGACGTGAGTGAGCTTCCAGTTAATGAATTTGTTTTTCAAAGTAAACTAGGGTCGATGCTTTCAAACAGCTATAAATCTCCTCAAATGGGGGACCTTTTTCAGTGAAATTAATATATCTGACATGAAAGATACTTCATCATATCATCAATTTATTGAGTCTCTACCTCAAAAATGGGTGTTTTTTTTTATCATCTTTGTAAGCAATACATTAAGTGGAAACATTAAAGATTTATGTGTGAGTATTTACAGCATGAAAACTTAGTACTAGAGGGAAATTTAGCACTCATTTATGATAAAGTTTCCTAAGAGATTTTTTTTGGTTTTCACTTTATTTTTTTTCGCATGATCCTGTTAAGGCTGTAAAATAATTCTATTTTTTAATATAGTATGTGCTAAAACTGGAATCCAGATTCATAAATCTCATTGACTCTACCGTCTTTTTCCAAAAATAATACACTGTCTTACTTTATTTTTAGGTTAAAATCCGTTCTAGGGCTTGTTCTCGGGGGGAGGGCTTCAAGTACATTAAGTAGATTTATATATTTCTGTTTAATATTTATTTTTTATACAGAAAATTTAAATTTATTCGATTACAGTCATGTCATCTTCTGAAACATCGTGATAAATTATCAAAATGTTGAATTCCGTTCTGATTTTCCTCCTGAAATCTATTTCCTGTAGAATCATTGGTCTGAATCTCTCATATCTTGCAATACAGCTATCGTTAAAAGAATACTTCTTTTCTAAGTAGCCTCATTGAAACCAACTTTAGAGGTAAACAAGGAATTTCTGGGAATATTTTTTTCCAAAGAAATCTCTGAAATATTACGACAGCTAGAGATGCCTACTACATTCAACAGCAGTTTTTTAACGAATTATATTTTTCACATTATTTTAACTAGGGCCTATTTTCAGAGGAAGGCTCATAGTCCAAAATGTCCCGAAAATCATGCTATGACTTATTTTCGGAAAAAGACAGTAGTATTTTTTTTTTTAGCAAAAATAAAAATAATTTATAAAAGAAGTCTAATTTAGTACTTTTTGCGAAAAATTTATTTTCGCATTCAATAAAAGTCTCTCCTTGAAACAAAAATTTGAGCATCAAACAAGTCGTAACTTCAATAATGAAAAGTTCGGTTTTATAGTAACAAATAATGATACCATATGGATCTTTGGTTTTTGGGGAGCTTACAATAATGGGGATGTCAGCAGTCACCTGATAGAAAAGGCGGGACATAAAATAAAGGCAAATTAATTTCTCAACTGGATAACTTTAGATAAGATTTTGACAAGTAAATTAATTCTAACGTACTTAATGCCTGAAGAAGAACACTACTTGTTCGAAACGCGTTGTTTATATCAATAAATTTTTATATGTGGAGACAATTTCATTAGCTTTTTACCCTTACAACAAATAAATTAGATTTTTGTGGTGTAAATTACTCAAAAAGTTAATTTTTATCAAAGTAAAAAGTTGTTTTTAAATAGGCCAATTGTATAGAGATGGCCAAAACAAAGATTAGAAGGAAAGAAATATAATTCTATAAATATGAAAAATTAGAAATACTTAATTAATTGTTTGTTGCAGGAATTCACTAGTTGATAACAGGAAAAAAATATTGTTAAATGCGCCCTAATAAAGAGATGTTGTGAGAGTTTAGCCAAAAATAGCCCAGGTCTTTTTAAATTGGGTAGAATTGAAATTCATACTGGGTTAAATGGATAAATCTCCAGACATAAAAAATTATGTCTCCAGACATCAAAAATAAATAAGCTTTTTTTTTGCGTGTTTTGAACACTTCGTGTTCATCGTCAGGCTAACTTCTACAATACAAATTATAAGTTGAAAGTTACAAAAATAACAGGAATTGTATACAATTAAATAAAGAAGAAGAGGACTGGACCAGAGTTCAACTTAAGAATTTAGGTCTAAATCTAAAGCTCCGGAACAAATCTAATGGGGATATTCCTAATGTGCAATCGTTATTCCATACTCAAATCAAGAAATACTCCACAGGCAGTGAAGGACCTTGTCTATAAGGCGGTAATTTGTTCTACTATGACATACGGATGCTCAGTCTGGTTTGGAGCGGCGCCCACAAACAAGAAATGCATCCAAATAGTACAGAATAAATGTGCCCGCCTTATAGCTAGGGCTCCATGGTACGCCAGAAATGTTGATATTCAGCATGATTTGAGTTTGGAATCTATCTATTCCTACATTGCTCGACTTGCCGGTAATGAAGACACAAAAACTGTCAACCCAAATCCAAATCTCCTTGTTTGGAAACTAAATCCTACTCCCAACCTTTCCTAATCCCACGAGCCTCAAAGTTTCCTACTTAAACTAAAAATGACGACCACATGACTCGAAAAGTATACAGTACCTCAGAGAATGCAAGCCTGAAGACCAAACGACCACGAAGACGACACATTCCCTTACTGACTGACTCCCTCATTCTTGACAATGTTTACTGACCTAAAAAAAACAGCAGGATGGGAATCTAGCAGTAGTGGGCCTCTGGTCTCGAAACTGCTATTTACGGCATGCACTGCTGTGCATGGTAATATTCGTTGGAATTTAGGTCATGTGAGATAGAATGGAATTGAAATTGTCAACCAGATGAAGATTAGTTCCAATTTAATAAGGATAATCACAGTCAATGTTATGAATTTCCGAAATACTTTAAACTAAATAATAAAACTTTATTATTCAGTTTCTCTTCAACGGCATGTAATACGAAAAACCTGAGCATTAGTTTCCTATTTTTTGTGGTAAGTTATACGAATATATGCACCCTTCGTTACCTTCCTTGTGCTTAAATTTTATGTTACGTTTTTAGTTTTTTACTTTGCTTGCTCTCTGATGACATAAATTGAATGGCCTCAGAACTTTTTTAACTTCTCTTGCATTACACAATGCAAATGACATAGACGAGCCGGTTTATCACTGTCCTAGTTTAAATTCCCTCAACTTTTAGATGATACAGTTAAGCGGCATTCTGTTCACTTACCTGACAACAAATAACCGTCGATTGTCAGTTTAATCATGACATATCAATATGAACTTTCTTTCTGGTGCTCCGTTTCAGAATTTTATCCAAAATTCACGTTGAACAACTTTTGAATCAGTAAGATTTTAGTAATTCAAGGATAGACGCAGTTCTTTTATAAGTAAGTCAAAGCTGCTACATTTTGTGAAAAAAAAAGCTTAATTTAATAATTGAGCTTTAAAATGACACCAGTTTCATCTTACTACCATTCACAATCCAGCAGAACTGGAACACCCAATATATAATAACATTCAATGATCAAACCACAATAAGAAATGGGAAAACAAGACTAAGATCTTTCAACCGTAACAAGCGGTCTTCGTCAGAGTCAAAAACCCCTGAACCGAAGACCGCTTGTTACGGTTGAAAGATCTTAGTCTTGTTTTCCCATTTCTTATTGTGGTTTGATCATTGATTGCTATTTCACGTGTTTATGTGAAACCTTTTTATATAATAACATATTAAGAAAAATAACAAGCTTAATTTTATACCTTTTGACACAATTTAAGAACAATTGTCTTATTTGATTTGATTAATACCAATAAATTATTAACTTCACTACATCTGGATTCTTCGACCTCTTAATTTAAAGTTTGCATTGTGATTACAAGCAAATGAAAATTTTCTACGAGTCGTTCATATGGAAAAACATTTTGCAATAGAATCACTTTCCCCTTCTTTTGAATCCAACATGAATGCCCCACTAAATATTCAACATCCTCTAAATAATTCCATCGAGCTAAACAAGCAATAAAAGAGTTCCTTTCGCTTATTTTTACCCTCAAATATTTTTTTCTAGCTTATGATTAAATCAGCTCTATTTTTTTTTTTGAAAGCTTTGTTAGTTATAAAGCTTTTAATGATTTATGGGGTTAATGAGATTCATGGTTTCAGAAGGAAATTATGTTTTTTTTTTTTTAAATGACATCAATTAAATTCAATAAGTTGTGTGTTTTATGCATTTTTAAATTATATCATATCATCTACTTTTTGAAAATATTATCTGTCTGATGGATGACATTCTCTCTCCTGAATACATTAACTCCTACCCCTCTACAATTCTAATACTCCTGAATACTTAAAGTATTGCTGATTCATTCAAATCATGCTGTAAAAACCGATTTACATTTGTTTAAAACCTATATTCATGTAATGAATATGTTCACTAATGAGAAAGATCTTAGTCTTTTTTCTCATTTCATATTGTAGTTTGATCATTGATACTCGTATATAATATACTCGTATTATAGTTTGTATACTCGTATATTTTGATACTCGTATATTTGATACTCGTATATTGTAGTTTGATCATTGATACTCGTATATAAATATATATATACTAGAATTTTTAAAAGTACACGTTTGAATTTAAAATTCAAACCAGATTTGAATTTAAAAAGGTAGGGCTGTTCTGAATGGTTAGAGATTAGTTTACCTTTGACTATTATTATTTTTTTATTATTATCTTATTATTTTTATCTTAAATTATTATTTTTACAACTTTATTCCAATCATCCTCATCATTATTATTATTTAAGTTGTTTCTATTATTTATATTCCTGGATTTTATTTTGTTTCAGCTATTTTCCTCTTATTTTCTTCATTATTATCTTTTAAGTTTTTATTATTTATATTTCCTAATTTTCTTCATTTTCATTTTCTATTTCTTAGCTTATTCTTAGTTAATTTCTCTTACCTCACTTGAACCGGGCACGCGTGTGACAACACTGTTGGTCTCCAACCGTCGCTTCACAAGTGCGCTTGGTGTCCCTTTCTCAACTCTCCTGATGACGGTTCAACCGAAAATTGGAGACAGTAAGTGTGTTTGTTCCTTAGTTCTGTGTTTTTGATTAATCTTGAAACGTTTGTTGCCCTATTGGATCGTTTTCCTGTTTGCAATATATATATATATACATATATATACTTTTTCGATGGAAATACGATCCAAAAAGGACAAATATAGTTCAATGTACATAAACAAAGATGGAGAAATTAAAATCACACACATACAGTTTCTAATTTGGTGACTCCAACTGTCTCTGAACCAGTCGCTTATCCCTCCTGAAGACGGTTCAAACCGAAATTAGAGACTGTAAGTCTGTGCTTTTAATTTTTCTATATTTCTTTATATATATATATATATATAATATATTACTATATATTAGATAATATATTATATATATAATATATTGTGCATATATAATATATATGAATGATCAAACCACAATATGAAATGGGGAAAAAAAGACTAAGATCTTTCAACCATTACAAGTGGTCTTCGTCAGAGTCAAAAACCCAACTGAAACACTAGATGCAAAAAACATCTGGTGAGGGCTTGAGAAGACTGCGAGTGAAGATTTGACTCACTTTTTCAAAAACTTACTTTTTAGGAATTGGGAGAGTTTATTTTTCTGCGTCACTCTATTGAATCGATTTATTTCATCAAATTCAATGTTAATAATTATTTATCTTGTAATAATAAAATAAAAAAATAGTAATATTACTTTTTTTAAAATAAAAGATATAGATTTTAATATAGTTCTAAAAAAAACATGTTTTCTCATAAGAATCACATCCAACTTGGAAAAAAAAAAGAAAAAAGAGATTAATGCAATGAGAAAATAATGGAATTTAGTAAAGGGTAGCAGATGGCAAGAAACAAATTCTATTTCAAACATAAATGGATAAATAATACAATAGGCACAGGGGTGGAATAAATTCAAACCATATCGTATTTACTTTGTAGTAGAAAATTCTTCATATTTTCTGCCAGTCTTTTTCAAAAATAAGATGAATTAGTTTTCACATTATTCGTGTAAACATTTCTTTCTAAATTGGAATAATTACTTTTCCCAATTTTTGGAATTTAATTCGAATTAAATCATCGTTTTTTTTTAGTTTTTTTAATTTTTTGTTTATAATGTTTGTTTTTGTATTTTAAATGACATTAAATAAATAATTAACTTATAATAATATAAAATTTTAATAATAATATTTTGTAATATAATAATTTATATAATTTAATAATAATAAATTATAATTTTTTTTGTTTAGTGTATACTTTTGCGATGTGTGACACGCTACATTTTTTGTGACGATATGTTTTACATGTAAAAATATTATTCCTCTGCTATATCATATAAGTTAATTAATTATTTAAATTTTTCCATTATAAACATCAATTTTATTTCAGTTGATTTTCTCAAAAAATGTAAAAGTCAATGTAAACAATGTAAATAAATATGACTAAACTCCACAAGTATAGCAGGTGATCTGTTAGTCTACGATAAACAATCAGGTTTTATAGCATTATTGCTCTTTGCCGTGATTGAAATTTCTTGAATTTTTTTTTTATGAATTGTTATTTTTCTGTTCGGTTTTTCGGGTAAAATTTCATGTTTTCTTAATGAGCTGTTTAGTGTCAAAAAACATTTTCTGAATATAGAAAATGTACTGTAACGCCGCTTTGTTGAATGAAATTTGGAAAAAAATTATTTCAATTCATCCTCCACAAAATGTTCTATTTTTAGGTATAGTTTCATTATGATCCGTTAAACTGTATGGGTTATATCGCTCTCGCAAGCTTTCATTACATTATAGTCAAAATGTCCACCTTATATTGAAAATAACATATTTTCTGTTCCTTTAAAAAAACCTAAATATATTTTTCGTTTACTGTATTTGAACTCTTAAAATAATTCAAAAATGTCAAAACTTTAGACTTTGTAGTTTAGGAGAAAAAAATATAGTCTAAAAAAAAAAAAGGTTTTTGTCAAAGAAAGTGACTTTCACATCATGCATAATTACTTCCAAACAATGCAGCACATATACACTATGAGGCACATTTTTCTGTGAAATATCAATTTGATCCATCAAAGATTCTGGACCGTAGCATGATAACAAACTTTGGATACATACTCACCCACCCACCCCACCCACACACACACACACACACACACACACACACACACACACACACAAACACACACACAAACATCATCGAAAAAACGTCATAAAACGACTTCTGGGACCTCAAAACATCTAATTCCGTCAAAATCTGGAGATTAATTTTTTTCAGAATCACTATACTTTACTTATAGTAAAGTAAAAAATGAATCCTAACATTAAGTTGTATAATATAAGTAGGCCAGTATCTAAATAGCAATATCTTAATTTTTTTTTTTACCAACGATGTTAAAAGTAAATTTCTTGCTTATAACCATTTTACATTGTACAGATGGTGTAATATATATATATATAATTATATATATATTATATATATATATATAAATAGCATGTGATGGGATAAAGAATAAGAGTGTCGAGTGATCAGGAAAAAGGATTAAATACGCAAGATACTGGATAGCGAAATAAGTGGATTGCATTCGAAAATAGTCGTATTCGATATTTAAAACAAATTAACATATTTATTTTTAAAAGTTAAAATATATTTTTTTAGCATAATTCTCCTTCAAGAGACTCAATTAGTTCTCTTAAAAAAAGATTTAAATATTCCTTTGAGGATTTAAAATCAAATTAACAAAATATTTAGTACTCTTAAAAAAGAACTGTTTTATTCATTTCTTTCCTTATTTATGTTAGATATAATTTGAATATTTTTCTTTGTAAAATTATTTTTTATTTAATGATATTTAATTTGAAAGTGTAATTACTGAAAAAAAACAACTCCTTTTTTTAAATCATCAGATTTCATTTAAATTTAGTTAAATAAATTTAATGAATTGAATAAATGTCATTGGTCTTGAGATGAAAAGGCAGTCAATTAATGGGTTTCTCGTACTCAATTAAATATTATGTTTTTCCTTGAAACACAATCTTCTTGCACATTTTTTTTCTATTTAATGTTCCGTGGATATACTTATCAAATTCATGACTAAAAACATTGTAAACTATGACCAATAAGACCAGATGACCTAAAATATGATGTTCCGTGGATATACTTATCAAATTCATGACTAAAAACATTGAAAACTATGACCAATAAGACCAGATGACCTAAAATATGAAGTAATTATTGACATGACAGTTCAAGTTATAGTAGCACAGTAAGCAAGCAGTGGAAGGCCTCTGGTCTGGAACTTCTAGTTACAACGTGCACTATAGTGCGCGGATATATTCGTTGGTCGTTTACATACTTGTAGTAATATCACAAAAGGCCTTGCAGTGAAATAGTCATTATTGTTGCCATTTATAAACTTCAGATTGTATAATTTGAATTTTTTTGATGAGATTTGACCTAGATTGAAGCAATGGTTTGAACCCTTGGCCTATATATAGTAAAGTGTTGGTTGATGACACATCTATTCAATATCCAAAGGGATATTCTTGATGTTTCAGTAACGCAATGCTGCAGTCATTTCAAAATGAACATCCAATAGTTTGTTAGGTTTTATAGCAAGGTATGAGGGGGAGGGGGAGATAGGGGTTTGGCTGTGGCCGGGGGCGGGCCACCTCCGGGGAGGCGGCTGGCCCTAGACGACAGGGGGTGGGAGTTGGCGCCTCCTCGACTACCAGCAGTCGATAGACTAACTTCACGCCCTACTTCTCTGCCTCCAGTGCTAAAGTCACCACACAGTGTCACCTTAACTATCATTATTTCCAGCAGCTCAAAGTTTTAACACCCCAAAGTTTAATTGTCACCTCCATCAACGCAATAAACGCCTCTGCAAATCCTTTTTTTGGCTAATGTTAATTCCTCATTTATATATATATATATATATATAAAGATTTCACATTAACACGTGAAATAACAATCAATGATCACAATGATCAAAGATGGTTTACAGTTAGCGGATAGTTTTTTACTCTTTCTTACTCTACTCCTTTGTTTCCCCAAACATCCCTTTCTAGACATTAGTCCTTTCCTGCGCTTTCACCCTTTTAAAATACTACTCTTCCCTCCCACTTTTCTCAACCCCTCACCAGATGTTCTCTGCATCTAGTGTTTCAGCTGGGTTTTTGACTCTGATGAAGACCTCTTGTTACGGTTGAAAGATCTTAGTCTTGTTTTCCCATTTTCTTTTTGTGGTTTGATCATATATATAGTTTCTTTTAAAAAGTTTGCCAATTTTAATTTTCGTTCGTTTTCTATTTAATTTCTCAAGTTTTCTGAACTGGGTTTTCAACACTTTAAGTAAATTGAACACTAACTCTCCAAATGATTTATTCTTGAATTCCATACGCATAATCCAAAATATAATGTCATTATCTTAAATCTCTGAAGATAGTCTAGGATGACTGAAACGTAGGAATAATTTCTAGTGTAGTTCTTGTTGTTAGATTTATGGCATATTTGGGATTATCAGTATGGAATTCAAAAATAAATCATTTGGAGACTTAGTGTTCAATTTACCTGAAGTGTTGAAAACCAAGTTCAGAAAACTTGAGAAATTAAATAGAAAACGAACGAAAATGAAAATTGGCATACTTTTTAATAGAACATGTTTAAATGAAAGTCTGCTCGCAAAATATACTAATCCATGGTGGAATGAGTCCTTAACAAGGTTTAAAAAGGACGCGGTCCGTCTTAGACGGAGATACCAAAGAAGCAGGGACCAATCAGAAAGGAAGAAAAACTACAGGAAAGTCATAACCTCCAGAAAAAATTTCAGAAAAGAGAAGCGAAAAGCAATAGCGGGAATCATGGCACAATTTCGTATCTGGATTGGAGTCCAACTTGTGGGGACTGGCTTATAGGGTTGCTTACGGAAAGGTGAGCGTAGAGAGAGCAGCTAGTCACCTGAAGTGCGGGGCACGTCACACATATGATTTGAGGGAAAAGGCAGCCATGCTACTGGAGGAATGTTACCCCCTCGATGATACTAACAACGAACGGGAAAGCCACCAGTCTACAAGGGCTATATGCGAAGAGCCCCCCAGTGCAAGGGAGGAATATGAATGGGGCTCGCAGGACGTCAAGGTCGCTCTTAGCAGACAGGGTAATTTCAAGGCTCCTGGTCCTGACGAGCTCCAGCCCATATGAGTGAAGAAAGCCTTCCCAGTTATTGGGGATGGCCTTGTGCAGATATACAAAGACTGTTTTAAACTGGGGTACTTCCCGGTAGCATGGAAGAAGGCTGATGTCGTCATGCTGGTAAAAGGAGGCGACAAAGACCCATCCAGGGCGTCATCATACAGGCCCATATGTCTGCTACCGTTCATGGGCAAGTGTCTTGAGACACTTATGTTTGGCCCGTTAGCGAGTCACTTGCAGGCTAACGAGAGCGGATGCCAATTTGGTTCCCTGAGTGGCAAGTCCGTCGATGACGCTCTGTGGAGGCTTAGCAGCCTAGTCTCTGAAGCTGAGTGTAAGTATGTAGTGGGTCTATTTTTAGATATAAAAGGCGCTTTTGACCACGATGGCGACCGGCAATACTTAGGTATTGAACAATGATGAAATGAATTATTTATGTTAGAAATAGGTAAAACCGTCATACCTCGTAAGTTGATCCTGGAGTTGGAGTGCTTTCCGACCATGTCCATCTTCGATCGCAACAAACCTATTGAGCTGTTATATAGGGGGTTGGTATCTGTTAAGTCCACTGCTTTCCTGCCATTATTATTTTGATATTATTTAGTTACTTTGATTTTTTAGTTTTTATTTATTATCTAGTTTGGGTTTTTATATTTTTTAACTTCGTCATCCTGTCTGTCCAGTCGTCTTTTTATTTTTATTAGTGATTTACATTAAATATGGGATTGGTAATTTATTTGTTCATTTAATTTACCCTCATTTTTATGGATATATATTTCTATCTGTTCAGTTAGACTGAGTCTCTGTCCTTTCTGTAGTAAGTCCATTGTGTTTTCTAACCTGTCTATAGATAAAAACAAAAATCAAAAATAACCAAATAAATCAAAGTAATAATATCAGGATAGCAGTGGACTATCTTGTTAAAACCGTGTATTTTCATGAAATTACACGGCGATTCTAACGCCATCTCTTGGTCTATTCATGAAATTACACGGCGATTCCTACGCCATTCTTGGTCTTTTCATGAAATTACGCGGCGATTCTAACGCCATCTCTTGGTCTTTTCATGAAATTACACGGCGATTCTAACGCCATCTCTTGGTCTTTTCATGAAATTACACGGCGATTCTAACGCCATCTCTTGGTCTTTTCATGAAATTACACGGCGATTCTAACGCCATTTCTTGGTCTTTTCATGAAATTACACGGCGATTCTAACGCCATCTCTTGGTCTTTTCATGAAATTACATGGTGATTCTAACGCCATCTCTTGGTCTTTTCGTGAAATTACACGGCGATTCCTACGCCATCTCTTGGTATTTTCAATATCTTTTCGTTTGAGTATCGTGCCGTCAGTCGTCGCGAGACTAGTCCGGGTACGGCGATATCCTGGACCTTCGGTGATACTGAGGGCATCCCCTGGGGGAAATTTTTTCTCAAATTAGTCGAGAGAGAGCGCAATAGAGCGTTGAGCACTTTTTAGTGAGTTGTCATCTGGAGCTTTTTTACTTTTGGAGCATTTGTGGAGATAGTTTTTAAACCCTCACTTTCTGGGTCTTCAGCGGTTTTTTTGCGTTTTTCCAATTTTCTCCCCCTCCCCCCCTTATTTTTTCATACCTGGCCCATATCCAATTTTATTTTATTACCCCCCCTGATAGTTTCCGATCATCTCCGGCCCTCTGGGGCAATCCCCTAACCCAGAAAATTTCTGGATTGAACTTTGACCCTACCTTTGAACGCTTTTATCCCGGCTCCAGGTGGAGCTACAGGCACGGGGAAAACGCCATTTTAATCAGGAGTGCAAGGAGTATCCGACGGCATGAGTGGGAAGTGACCAAATGCCGAACAGAAATTGACCTCTTCCAAGAGCGAGGACCAGATGAGAAAATCTCCTAGGGCAAGTTTAGCGGAGGATAAGATGCGAAGCCCAACTAAGGTTGCCAACCCCCGGCCGAGGGGTGCAGATGGGAAGTATGTGAGGACATCAATGGGCAAGCCCTCGTCCGCTCCCACGGATGTGTTGAGAAGACAATCCGCCAACAAGAAGGTGGGTCAGTTGGTGACCCGCGGGTATATGGTTCCCCATCTGGCGAACTCGCCATATGGCTATCTGGCACTTATTACCACTTTCTTCGAGCCCTTTATATTACGAATATAGAGACCTTAAAGGCTATCTGGCACTTTTTACCACTGCTTCGAGCCCTTTATATTACGAATATAGAGACCTTAAAGACTATCGGCAATGTATTACCACTCCCTCGAGCCCTTTATATTACGAATATAGAGACCTTAAAGGCTATCTGGCACTTATTACCACTTTCTTCGAGCCCTTTATATTACGAATATAGAGACCTTAAAGGCTATCTGGCACTTATTACGACTCCCTTCGAGCTCTTTATATTACGAATATAGAGACCTTAAAGGCTATCTGGCACTTATTACCACTCCCTTCGAGCCCTTTATATTACGAATATAGAGACCTTAAAGACTATCTGGCACTTATTACCACTCCCCTCGAGCCCTTTATATTACGAATATAGAGACCTTAAAGGCTATCTGGCACTTATTACCACTTTCTTCGAGCCCTTTATATTACGAATATAGAGACCTTAAAGGCAATCTGCACTTATTACCACTCCCTTCGAGCCCTTTATATTACGAATATAGAGACCTTAAAGACTATCTGGCACTTATTACGACTCCCTTCGAGCTCTTTATATTACGAATATAGAGAGACCTTAAAGCTATCTGGCACTTATTACCACTCCCTTCGAGCCCTTTATATTACGAATATAGAGACCTTAAAGGCTATCTGGCACTTATTACCACTCCCTTCGAGCCCTTTATATTACGAATATAGAGACCTTAAAGGCTATCTGGCACTTATTACCACTCCCTTCGAGCCCTTTATATTACGAATATAGAGACCTTAAAGACTATCTGGCACTTATTACGACTCCCTTCGAGCTCTTTATATTACGAATATAGAGACCTTAAAGGCTATTTGGCACTTATTACCACTCCCTTCGAGCCCTTTATATTACGAATATAGAGACCTTAAAGGCTATCTGGCACTTATTACCACTCCCTTCGAGCCCTTTATATTACGAATATAGAGACCTTAAAGGCTATCTGGCACTTATTACCACTCCCTTCGAGCCCTTTATATTACGAATATAGAGACCTTAAAGACTATCTGGCACTTATTACGACTCCCTTCGAGCTCTTTATATTACGAATATAGAGACCTTAAAGGCTATTTGGCACTTATTACCACTCCCTTCGAGCCCTTTATATTACGAAATAGACCTTAAAGGCTATCTGGCACTTATTACCACTCCCTTCGAGCCCTTTATATTACGAATATAGAGACCTTAAAGGCTATCTGGCACTTATTACCACTCCCTTCGAGCCCTTTATATTACGAATATAGAGACCTTAAAGGCTATCTGGCACTTATTACCACTCCCCTCGAGCCCTTTATATTACGAATATAGAGACCTAAAGGCTATCTGGCACTTATTACCACTCCCCTCGAGCCCTTTATTATATATTTTGTTAAACGAATAAAATAGAGACCTTAAAGACTATCTGGCACTTATTACGACTCCCTCGAGCTCTTTATATTACGAATATAGAGACCTTAAAGGCTATTTGGCACTTATTACCACTCCCTTCGAGCCCTTTATATTACGAATATAGAGACCTTAAAGACTATCTGGCACTTACTACCAGGTGGCGTTTAGTACCAGTCGCTATGGTACTAAAGACTCCCCATAATGCCGCCCTGATTGAGTCCCATGAACTATCTCTGACAATGATAATCTCTGTGCATAATACATCCAATATACAGATTAAAAACGCACTATAAATGCAGAATCACAGCGACCTTAATCTGGAGATAGATATTTAGTAAACAGAGTCACAAATGTTGTTTAACCCAAAAAGTGGATCTTTGTTTCATAGCTTGCTGTTCCATCTCAGAATTAGCAGGAACAAACAGTATATTTAGTGCTTATGGTTTTTTTCATTTTAACATATCACGATGACAATACAGAACAATGTACAAAATTTGATTCAATACAGGCATTTATGTTGAATTCCTATTTCAGATTTGCGACCTGAATGCAGCAATTTAATTTCATTTAACAGTAAATGAAATTAAAAACCCAGCACTGCAAGCATATCTACATCACTAGGAGTGAATAACCAACTGTACAGGTATATAGTAAACACCAATCTTCTTTTATTTATCTATTTTGTTTAAGTCAAATATTATTAACATACTATATTAAGTAAAAACCAATAAAAAAAAAGAAGGTAGCACACAGACAGACAAAGGAATAACTCACTTCTATATTTCGACCATCGTCGTCATCAGGAGCCAAACAGTCCCGCAGGAAGGTAGAGCGTAGAGTCGCCGCTCTTTGCTCTTTGTCTCCTGATGACGGCGATTGTCGAAATGTAGAAGAGATTTATTCCTTTATCTATCTGTGTGCTACCTTTATTTGAATTTTTTTTTTTAAGATCCACTAGACCGTTTCATTTAATTAAAATATTATATTTTAATATCATTAGAATATATTTAGTTGTTTGTAACATTAAAAATGTTGACACAATCTAAAACGATATCCATATAAAATTTAAATTTCATTCACATGAAATATCCTCTTCTCATGGTTGCTATGGACGTCACTTCTCTCTATACTAAAAGTCCGCTGGACCGTTTCTTTTAATTGTCATATATATATATATAAAATTTCACAACATAAACACATAAAATAAAAATCAATGATCAAACCACAATATGAAATGGGAAAACAAGACTAACATCTTTCAACTGTAACAAGCGGTCTTCGTCAGAGTTGGGTTTTTGACTCTGACGAAGACCACCGCTTGTTACGGTTAAAAGATCTTAGTCTTGTTTTCTCATTTCATATTGTGGTTTGATTATATATATATATATACACGATTTCAAAGTTAAAGAACAGTAACACAGAGAGTAAAGAAATACATTTAGGAATTAAAATTTTTGGGGCAAAGTCATCAGAAGAAAAGATAAAGGGAAACGAAGTACGTTTCAGACGCAAAGGTAATGGTAAATATTAATATATATAGAAAGAAATGTAATAAAGGACTCAATTTTCAATATTTCGACCGTTATGAAGGTCATCTTCAGGAGTAGAAGTAAATTGACGGAGAGATGACAGCCAACTGAAGGTCTTTGAAATGAGAAACTCTGATGAAGCCCATTGATTTGGTTGTAAGAGTTTTTGATTAGATGTTTCAATTTCATACTGGCGTTATAATATTGATATGTGTATATGTTAGTTGATAATATAATATTCAATTAAGGACACATGCGATGTTTAAAACAGCTGAGATTTCGACCTGTTGTTAAGTAAGTCAGTTGAAAATCGAATTCAGCTCAAGTGGTAGGACTTAGTCACCTTTATTTCTATGGTGGGGAACCCGGCGTGTCAACCATGATAGAATGCAGTGGTTTTCTATTACGGTAGGGTAAGAAGTGTCGTGACAGCAGACACTGAATTTTATATAATAGCTGCGGCAGCACAAGGTGAATGCGAGGGGGGGGGGGGGGGGGGGAATTTTCTCACGCAACCCTTCAAGTTCAGAAATCGATGCATATTTTCATGTAAGAGGGAAATCCTACAGCACCAATTTGAATTACTATCGGCGACCCATTTAATAGTATTGAAAATTTATCTCCTTGATAGAAACAAAACATTGAAATTAAACGCAATAGTATTAAAATTTCATCTTGTGAAATGCTATTATCATTGAAAATAGTTCACGCTATGTTCATTTATAATTTCACTAAAGTGGTGGGAGGTGGGGTGGGGGGTGATTTGCAATTAATCCTAGAAATAGAGAGTAAATTTGTTTGGATTGGATTATTGAAGTAAATAGTCCATTGAAAATGTATATTGACTTGTTCATGGACGCCATTAGCATGTGTCCACCGAACATCATTAAATCCAAACACTGTCAACACTTGGGACTTATGTCCTTGTACAGAAAGCCATATTTCTGTTTAGGCTATAAGCGAAAAAAACACTGTTTAACCAAAAAATTACACATTTTTTTGGTTAAAATCATAAATTTTATAGTGTTTAATTATATATATATATATATATATATATATATATATATATATATATATATATATATATAATAAAGATTTCATAACAAATACGTGAAATAACAATCAATGATCAAATCACAATAAGAAATGGGAAGAAAAGGGTTTTTTTAACTCTGACGAAGACCTCTTGTTATGGATAACTCTGCTTTCGTGCTGTGTGCTTGACGATGAGTGGACTGTGCAATGGGCTCCATGTGATTCATACTTTCATATTTTCATCATTTAATTCTTTCACTGTTGGGCGCTGTATGTATTTTGATTCTTAAGTTTCTATATTGCTATAAGCCTGTTCTGGTCACTTGTCAAAGGTTCACACTAGCCAAGGAAATTTTATTTTTTTTTTTAATACAAGGGACAAGTAAAAGCGCCAGTTTAGCTTGTATCCCGCCACGTAAACTAATTTAGAGAATGAAGTGGTAAAAGGCCTAGATGCCTGTCCACTAATTTGGCATGCATCTTGCTGTGCATGTCCAGCTGACCCTTGACCCTTGTTACGGTTAAAAATCTTAGTCTTTCCCCCCATTTCTTATTGTGGTTTGACATATATATATATATATATCAGTTCACAAATGAAGAAAAGCAACACACAGAGAAAGAGACACACTTACAAACTTCTGCTTACATGGGTTTTCCTGCCGTTGTGTTTCCGGCATGCTTGGTCGCCCATTCTCTCTTTTCTCCTGAAGACGGATCATCCGAAAATTTGAGTTTGTAAGTGTGTCTCTTTCTCTGTGTGTTGCTTTTCTTCGTTTGTGAACTGATTTGCGTTCAGTTTGGGATCGTTTTTTCGAATTTTAAGTGGATATATATATTTATATAATATATATATATATATATAATATATATATATATATATGATCAAACCACAATAAGAAATGGAAAACAAGACTAAGATCTTTCAACCGTAACAAGCGGTCTTCGTCAGAGTCAAAAACCCAACTGGAGTCAACAGAGTCAAAATCCAGTTGGGTTTTTGACTCTGACGAAGACCGCTTGTTACGGTTGAAAGATCTTAGTCTTGTTTTCCCATTTCTTATTGTGGTTTGATCATTGATTGTTATTTCACACGTGTTTATGTGAAAGCTTTTTTAATTTATATATATATATTATAAATATATATAACAATTAAAATAAGCAGTGACACATAAACTGAAACACAACAAAGACTCACTTTTCAATATTTCGACCGTAATGGCAGTCGTCCTCAGGAGAAGAAGTGAATTGACGGAGGGACGACAGTCAACTCATATATATATATATATATATATATATATATATATATATTAATAATATAATATATATACATATATATATATATAATATACGAGTTCAAAATTCAAGAAGAGTAACACATTTAAATACTAAAAAAATACTAAGTGTTCGAAACGCGTTGTAGTTTCATATTAAACTTTTTTTTCTGTGGAGACCTAATTCTTGAAATCATCGAATAAAGGTACATATATTTAAAAATACAATAAGATTATGTATAAATTAATATCTTATCTTATATTATCTATATCTTATCTATATCTTATTGTATAGATAATAGCAAACAGTGTAGATTAATAATACAGGCTTAGATGGTTAGTTTTGGAATTATCGGAGAGTAATGAAGGAAACAAGTGTTATTTATTAATAATGTGGAGTTATAGTTGACTTATGAGCTCCGGTCAATATAGATAGCAAACTGTTCTAAGTATCTTTCATCATTCATTGCTTTTAACACATATGACAACCATATGGTTCTTATCTCTTTTATTGGTTCAACTCTGATTCAGTCTTCAAATCAGTTCAAATAAAACCTAAAACAAAAAATCTGGAGTGGCCTACACTCTACTTTACTATAAGTAACTTAATGTCAAATTTCTTGAGTATATAAAACATAACGTCTCATTTAAGCATAACGTAAACATCTAAATGGGATATAATTATTAGCCTGTCATTCCTGAGGTAGTACAGATGGTGATTGGAGGACATATCATTTTATAAACTTATTTTTGTACATCACAAATAATTTATTATTTTCAAATAATTGCTACAGCAGTAATAACATTTTTGAAAAACCAAAGTGAACATTTCTTGAAACGATTTATTCTCCTACAAGAGAATGGCTTTCGTTCAAACAGCCAGTAGATTTCTTACATCGTTTACTTGACATCCTTCTACATTGAATATTAAAGTAAAATTTTTAAATTTGAAACAGTAAAATACCCTTTTTTTCTCTGAAAAACATCTTTAACTGCGAAGAAAATGTTGTTTTAAGGTGATTTGTTAATTAAAGATGTACGATAATTACATTAATTAATCTCTAAAAGAAAGATTCAGATTATGAATTATCATTTACATTTTTGGTCTTTTATAGAATTATCATACTGGGAATTTTAATCTTTAAAATAATAATAAGCTTCTTAGTATTTAATAAGATCATTTTCCTTCCCCTTTGTCAAATAACATATATACGATTTTTTTCTGAGTGAGTGTTATCATTTTCCTGCACAATATTATTCCTCTTACATTTCAAATAATTCAATAAACAATTTAAACTGTTCCTTTATAAAATCAATTTTATCTCAGTGGATTCGCTCAAAAAATTTCTAAGTCAATGTAAACAATGTAAAAAAATACAAAAAATTCGACAAGTATAGCAGGTGATCTCTTAGTCTAGGGTAAACAAAGAGTTTTTATATCGTTATTGCTCTTTCCCGTAATTGAAACTTCATAATTTTTTTTTATGAATTGCTAATTTTTTGTTCTATTTTTGGTCAAATTTTCATTATTTTTTAACGAGCCGTTTAGCGTCAAAAAAACATTTTCTGAAAACACAAATCGTACTGTAACGCCCTTTTAGCGAATGTAATTTTAGAAAAAAATATCTCAACTCATTCTCGACATAATGGTTCTATTTTTAGGCATAGTTTCATTGTGATCCGTCTAACAGTATGGTTTGTATCGCTCTCACAAGGTTTGAGATTGAATTATAAGTCAAAATTTTTGCATTTTATTGAAAAAGAAATATTTCCTGTTGTTTTAATATTCTGAATATATTTTTCGTTTGTTGCATTTGAAACCTCAAAGATAATGTCAAAATTTCAAAACTCTAGGGTTATCAGTTTAGGAGAAATAAATGTTTTAAAAAAAACGGTTTTTGGCAAAAAAAGTGACTTTTCCATCATGCATAATTCTTCCCAAACAATAGGGATCTTCGTCTTTATGAGGCCCATTTTTGTGTAAAATATCAACTTAATCCATCAAAGATTCTGGACCGTAGCGTGGTAACAAGCAATGCTAACACACGCACCCACCCACCCACCCACACACACACAGACATCATCGTAAAAACGTCATAAAACGACTTCTGGGACCTCAAAACGTAATTCCGTCAAAATCTCGAGATCGAATTTTTTCACGATCACTATACTTTACTTATAGTAAAGTAAAAAAATCTGGAGTGGCCTACACTCTACTTTACTATAAGTAACTCAATGTCAAATTTCTTGAGTATATAACACATAACGTATCATTTAAGCATAACATAAATATCTAAATGGGATATAATTATTAGCATTGCATTGGTGAGGTAGTACAGATAGTGATTGAAGGACATATCAATTTATAAGCTTATTTTTGTACATCAAAAATAATTTATTATTTGCAATTAATTTCATTAGTATAACTACAGCAGTAATAACATTTTTGAAAAACCAATGTGAACATTTCTTGAAACGAAATATTATCCTACAAGAGAACATGGCTATTGTTCAAATAGCCAGTAGATTTCTTACATCGTTTACTTGACATCCTTCTACATTGAATATTAATGTAAAATTTTCAAATTTGAATCAGTAAAATACCCTTTTTTTCTCTGAAAAACATCTTAAACAGCGAAGAAAATGTTGTTTTAAGGTGATTTCTTAATTAAAGATGTATGATAATTACAGTTATTAATCTCTAAACGAAAGATTTCAATTTTGAATTATCTTTTACATTTTTGGTTTTTAACAGAATTATTATACTGGGAATTTTATGGCTTCTTAGTATTTAATAAGATCATTTTCCTTCCCCTTTGTCAGATTACATATATACGAATTTTTTTTAATGAGTGTTATCATTTTCCTGCACAATATTATTCCTATTACATCTCATATAAGTCAATAATATATTTTCATTTTTCCATTAGAAACATCCATTTTATCTCAGTGGATTTGCTGAAAAAATTTCTAAGTCAATGTAAACAATGAAAAAAAATACAAAAAATTCGACAAGTATAGCAGGTGATCTCTTAGTCTAAGATAAACAAAGAGTTTTTATATCGTTATTGCTCTTTCCCGTTACTGAAACTTCATGATTTTTTTTTCATGAATTGCTAATTTTTTGTTTCATTTTTGGTCAAATTTTCATTATTTTTTAACGAGCCGTTTGGCGTCAAAAAAACATTTTCTGAAAACACAAATCGTACTGTAACACCCCTTTAGCGAATGTAATTTTAGAAAAAAATATCTCAACTCATTCTCCACATAATGTTCTATTTTTAGGCATAGTTTCATTTTGATCCATCAAACAGTATGGCTTGTATCGCTCTCACAAGGTTTGAGATTGAATTATAAGTCAAAATTTTTACATTTTATTGAAAAAAAAAATATTTCCTGTTGTTTTAAAATTCTGAATATATTTTTCGTTTGTTGTATTTGAAACCTCAAAGATAATGTCAAAATGTCAAAACTCTAGGGTTATCAGTTTAGGAGAAATAAATGTTTTAAAAAAAACGGTTTTTGGCAAAAAAAGTGACTTTCCCATCATGTATAATTCTTCCCAAACAATAGGAATCTTCGTCTTTATGGGGCCCATTTTTGTGTAAAATATCAACTTGATCCATCAAAGATTCTGGACCGTAGCGTGGTAACAAGCAATGCTAACACACTCACCCACCCACCCACCCACCCACCCACCCACCCACACACAGACATCATCGTAAAAACGTCATAAAACGACTTCTGGGACCTCAAAACATGTAATTCCGTCAAAATCTCGAGATCGAATTTTTTCACGATCGCTATACTTTACTTATAGTAAAGTAAAAAACTAAATTTTATGTAATATATGCTTTCAACAATCAATTCTTTCATTTTTTTATATATTAAAAGTTGAAATCAACTTTTTGCCAAACAGTTTGTCTTTTTTTAAAGACATCCTTTGGGCTAGAACCCAAAAATACAATGGACATCGCATTCATCATAAAAATATCAAAAACTTAATTACTCAAGGCCTGACTAAATTCTGGAAGAAAAAAAGTTATTTATTTGTAATTGTGGTTAAGAAAACAATATCTTAATATATATATATATATATATATATATATATATATATATATATATATATATATATATATATATTCACTGATAAAACGAAATACGATCCAAACTGGACACAATACGAGTTCGAGATTAACAAAGAGCAACACACAAAGTAGGGAAACACACTTGCAGACTCAAATTTTCGGGTAATCCGTCTTCAGGAGAAAAGAGAATGGGAGACCAAGCACGTCGGTCAAATTCGGGAGACCTTACCCGAAAATTTGAGTCTGTAAGTGTGTTTCCCTACTTTGTGTGTTGTTCTTTGTTAATCTCGAACTCGTGTATAATATATATATATATATATATATAAAGATTTCATAATAAATAAAGATTTCAAAATGCCCTATAATCCTCCTCCAGGCCGACCAATAGTCTCCAGTTGTGGCAGTGTCACCGAGCGCATCTCTGCTTTCGTTGATGCTATTCTCCAACCTCTTGTGTCCAGTCAGCCATCTTTTTGTAAGGACACTTTTCATTTCTTACAGAAAGTTAAAAATCTTTCCTTCCTTCTACCCCTGATCATGCCCCTCTACTGGTTACAATGGATGTAAAATCCTTATACACAGTTATTGATCACGATGAGGGTTTAAACGCCTTACGTTTCTTCCTTAATCTCAGACCCCATCCATCATCCCCTTCCACTGATTTTATCCTACAGCTTTCCGAGTTTGTCCTCAAACACAATGCCTTCGTGTTTGATGATACATACTATCTCCAAGTCAGAGGTACAGCAATGGGAACTAGTATGGCCCCATCTTTCGCATGTCTGTTCATGGCAAAGCTAGAACAGGCCTTTCTCAATACCTGCTCTCTCTTGCCCCTTCTCTATACCCGTTACATAGATGACATCTTTTTTATATGGCCCCACGGGGAAGCCAATTTGACCTTTTTTATCAACTCATTTGAACATTTTTCCCCCTCCATCTCATTCACTCACTCCGTTTCTGATAAAGCTATAACCTTTTTAGATGTTAATATCACATAGACAAAGGTAGTTTGGTCACCTCCATATACACAAAGCCAACCAATCCCCAACAATATCTCCATTTCAGCAGTTGTCACCCGCCACACATTATGAAGTCTATTCCACGTTCCCTTTCACATCGTATCCATAGAATTTGTAGCAATATTCAGGACAAACGACACCAGATTAGTCAACTGAAAAATAAATTTCTTGAACGTGGCTACCCCCAACATCTTCTTGACAAGCGTATCATCCCGGCTGGAATCATTCATACACCTCGAAATAATTGCATTTCCGATAAAAATAGCCCCTTCCTCACCACCACATACTTTCCCACAATTAATAAGTTACGCTTAGTCATCAAGGAACTCTTCCCTCTCCTGTCATCCTCTCCGACCACTTCCAATATTTTCACCAAATCACCCTGGATTTCCTTTAGACGACCCCCCACTCTGGGCAATATCTTCCCCCATAGAAGTTTTAAACTCTCCAGGCCTGCACCTGACACTTTTGGCACAAAGTAATGTGGCAGAAGGAAATGCCTCACCTGTCCCATCATCAATCCTGACAGCCATTTCATTTCGACAGTGAACAACCATTCATACCCTCTCTCCTTTGCTAGTTCTTGCACTTCCAGCAATTGTGTTTATCGTCTGGACTGCACACAATGTGACTCATTCTACGTGGGCCTGACTTCCACGTCACTTAGCCTCCGTATGAATGGTCACAGGTCATCCGTTGGTCAACGCAAGCAGCTGCCTGTTGCCACCCACGCCAATCTCCATAACCTTCCCTTCAACGATTACTTCAGGGTTAAAATATTAAGAAAACTCTCAAATGATGACACCCAGACCACTCTAAGGGCTTCTGAGGAAGCCTTCATTTGGTTATTGGGTGCAAGAAATTCCCCTGGTCTAAATTTAATCAGATGATTTTTTTTTATTTTTATTTTTATTTATTTATTCATTTATTTATTTTTTTTTCTCGTTTAATTTTAGTTAGTTTTATGTTTTTTTCCTTTCCTTTCTCTTTTTTACTTTTCTCCTCCCTTTTACTTAAATATCACTTTTATAATTTTTTTAACTCACAGCCTACACTGGTTCACGTTGGTAAGGTGGCTGCACTGCGTGTCATTGTATCGCGCCAGTTTACATCGGCCAGTGGACGCATTTACGTCTCCGTTCCTTCATTCTTTCTCCTTTTATTTTATTTTCTTTCTTTCTACTCTCCTGAAGACGGCAAGACGCCGAAATAATTGAGATTCGTGAGTGTTCGTCCTTTTTCTTGTGTTCTCTAGCTGTAACTTTAATTATATATATATATATATATATATATATATATATATATTAATACAAACACTTTTTCTTTTTCTCGGAGTTTGGTCAGGGTAAATATATGGAATCACCTTTTTGCCCTGGCAAAAAAGAAAAAGAAAAAGTGTTTGTTAATATTTTGTGGTCAAGAAAACAGTACCGTATATATATATATATATATATATATATAATAAATAATATTAAATGAAGAAATTTTGCAAAGCGATAAAAACGATTTATAGTAATTAATGCTTATATTGCATTCAAGTACATTTCTAGTAGGGATCTTTAACGTGTAACTGATATCGTACAGGCTAGGGACCGATGGTTTAATGTCCTTCTCCGAGGGACGACATGCTCAGATTTATTCATCTTCCGCGTGAATAAATCGAGGGCCAGGTGGGAATTGAACTCCGGACCACCAGCCCTGAGGTGAATACATTAACCACTGACCTAACCTGACCCCTTTTTTACTAGTTCGTACCATTTGAGTTAGAGCCAATATAAATTGAATTGTTATTTTCGACATAATGGTTAAAAGTGTAGTCTCAAGGAATCCAATCAAATGATTGTAATATAACAATTGAATTATTATCTAAAGAAATAACTTTCTCATTAACAATACCATCAAAGTGTTCACATATTTATAAAATAAAATGATCATATTTTAATTTAAATTCAATTTAATTATTTTGTTTAAAGTTGAACTAATTTGAAATTATAAAGGCATTAATATCAATGGGATACTGGGTTTGACATTTTTGTAAAGGTCATAGCTGCAAAAAGTTAATTTTTTTTGTACTATTTTTAAAAATATTTAAGAGGCCAAATAAGAGCAGTAATTATTATTATTAATAAATTAGCGAAATAGGGCTAATGCAGTCATAATGTGTGCAAAAATACGATGAAGCTTATAATGGGTATTTTGATTGATTTTAAATATTGTAAATTATTATGAGAAAGGAAATTGTATTCATTAACACAACATAGAGACTATACTACCTAAAAGATTTATGATATTTGATTGATGAAATTATTATTTTTCATCATAATTATATCTTCCGCCACAGATGATTGAGAAAATTGAAACAATTTTTTCATAAGCAGTAGTCGTATAAGCCAGAATTTATTTTTAACAGATAATAAAAGCCAGGTTGATCAGTGTTGTAATATATATATATATATATATATATATATATATATATATACGAGTTCAAAATTCAAGAAGATTAACACACAGAGTAACTGTGTTTCCTCACTCTGTATGTTACTCTTCTTGAATTTTGAACTCGTATTGTGTCCAGTTTGGATCCTATTTCGGTTTATTAGGTGAAATATATATATATATATATATATATATATATATGATCAAACCACAATAAGAAATGGGAAAACAAGACTAAGATCTTTCAACCGTAACAAGCGGTCTTCGTCAGAGTCAAAAACCCAACACTTTTTGACTCTGACGAAGACTGCTTGTTACGGTTGAAAGATCTTAGTCTTGTCTTCCCATTTCTTATTGTGGTTTGATCATTGATTGTTGTTTCACGTGTTTATGTGAAATCTTTTTATTTATATATATATATATATATATATATATATAAGTATAGATTGGCAGCAAATCTTCTTGGAGGCATATTTAGTAACTACTCTATTTAGTAACTTGTTTGGACCTGCTAACTTTTATTTATATTCTTTAGTTTATTTCAAAGTTGTTTAAATTGTTTCATTGTTTTTTAAAAAAATTAACTACCACTATATACACTATACATTTCTTAAATTAACACTATAATCATCCATAACTTGAGGATGTTATTATAATAGATGTATGTAATATGTCTAGATATATATAATAATTTTTTTTTTATAAATATGATTAACTCTGAAGATGGTAAATGAGACTGAAACATGTCAGTTATAAATAATAAAGCATTTGGAGAACTAGTGTATTTAGTACCAGAAAGATTTAAAACAAAGGTGGGAAAACTTTAAAGATGGACAATGAAATTTATTCATGCCACAGTACAAAGGTCGTTCAACAAAACATGTAAAAAAGAAGGATTGCTCCCCAAATTTACAAATATATAATATAATATATATATATATATATATATATATATATATATATATATCAATGATCAAACCACAATAAGAAATGGGAAAACAAGACTAAGATCTTTCAACCGTAACAAGCGGTCTTCGTCAGAGTCAAAAACCCAACTGAACACTGGATGCAGAAAACATCTGGTGAGGAGTTGAGAAGATATTTCTTATTGTGGTTTGATCATTGATTGTTATTTCACGTGTTTATGTGAAAGCTTTATATATATATATATATATATATATATATATTGTTTCAAAAAATTGTTTTTATTTGTGGTAAATTAATCCACACATATATATATATATATAATAACCGCGTTATTTTAAAAGATATAGATTTATGGTGATGAGGAATATAGATATATAGTTAAGAAAATTTTCCGCAGAGATTAGTATATATGATTTTATATGAATGTGTTTGATTTTGTATTTTGAAGCAAGATACGTTTGAAGGGAAGAAGAAGTGTATATAAGCTTTGGGTTGGTTAAGTATTTATAGTGGAGGCACTAGTCCTCCATACTGAATGCCAGACTTGTCTAGCTTCTGTTTTATAATGCAGGCAAAGACACTTTGCCCTGAACGTGGTGCACCTTTGTCACAAAAACCTAAATCTACACGCCTTTTCCATAATCTCAGATCTTATCATTGGATTACTTTATATTCCTGGGTAATATCCATGGTCGTAGTAGATGCGAGCGTTATGCATCTACAGGTTTAAAGTATATAACAAAGTGTTAATATTTTTTATTCAAGCAAAGAGTTTCATATGTACTCTAGTAATAGTAGTAATAGAGTTAAACTAAGCTAATATTAAATATATGCATATTGTTAATACCACTGAGGTTAGTATGAATTATATTAGAAATAGGTAAAACCGTCATACTTTGTAAGATGATCCTGGAGTTGGAGTTCTTTCGGACGTTGTCCATCTTTGATCGCAACAAACCACAAACAAACTGGTAGGTTTGTTGCGATTGAAGATGGACAACGTCCGAAAGCGCTCCAACTCCAGGATCATCTTATAAGGCAGTGGTTTCCAACCTTTTCGAATTCTCGCCCCCCTTCATTAAATAATAAGTTCCCTGCGCCCCCCCCCCCTCCACTCTGGTTTAAATATTGCTATTTACTGTCATAGTCGGCACAAGTCAGAGATAAAAAATGATACAATACATAATTATGTACTCATATGTATGATTGAATGTATAGGCTTACCTTTACTAGTGTGATGGTTGCGTTTGCTTCTCTGAGCAGAGTTTCTCAAATCTTGGAGAATGTGATGAAATTGAGACCCGTAATTCCTTTTCTATTACTAAGCGAGAACGGTATTTTGTTTTGAGAACAGCAACTGAACTAAATCCTGATTCACACAAGTATGATGTCGCAAAACGTAATAAAATAAAAAGGTAATAAAGTAGCATTTGAAATAATTTATAATTGTATTTAGAAAAATTACTTAGTAACTAAGTAATTTTTCTATTTATGAAGTGCTTGCGCCCCCCCTGGCAGCCCTTCACGCCCCCTTAGGGGGGCGCGCCCCACAGGTTGGAAACCACGGTTTATAAGGTATGACGGTTTTACCTATTTCTAATATAAGCTAATATTGTCAGAGTTAAAAAGAAATTCAAACTCTTAATGCTAAGTCATATTTTTGCAAATTATTTTTTACATGGTTCAATTAGTGTTAGAATATCACTTACCTATCTCTTCGAGAAAAGAACTGAGTATATTAGGGCTTGAAATTTTTTACTTTGAATTATTTACTTCCTAGTATTCACATCCTTGTTTTTAGTACAATGTTTTATAATTATTTTATGTTTGTAGTTTTTCCAGTAGAAGCATGTCTCCTCGTGGTCTATCTCGGTTGCATTTGATGGATTGAAGTTCGGAACCTTAGTTCCAAATTTGGGTTCCATCAATTCGGCAAAAGATAATCCATACCTGATTTAAAATTCTATGCGATAGGGTTGAAATCACAGAAATAGATCATTTTAGCAAAAACGTGAGTTCGATTCCCATAATCCTTGGTTTGGGCATTGGTCAGTAAGGCCAATTTTCTCAAGCATAGTGACATGCCTTTGAACCCCAAACCCTTTGTTAGAGTGCCTTGGTGGCTTGGCTGTAAATTCAATTATCTCCACCATAGTACCATGGGTTTGATTACCATAATACTTTGTTCAGACCCAAAGACACTTGACTCGACTACGGAGCAGTTGGTTTGTGGGCCACTTCATATTTGATTAAGGCCCTTCGTTAGTAACGTCCCTTACTTCCAACACATAGAGTGAGATTGAATCCAATAATCCCTGGCTGTTTTAAATTCTTGCAACTGTCTTGGTGGTATAGTGTTACTACCTGTGTATGATGATACCTCTACCAAAAAAAAAAAAAATCCAATTACTGAAATTTACACTTTCCTAGTAAACTATGTCTAAGAGTTATGACTCTAGTCCAAGGAACTTCGTTCCTTGTCTATGTAAATCCATATACTTTTAAATTTGATAACATATTATCCATCCAACCAAAAACAAAATTGGGGTGACTGTCATTGAAATTTCTTGCAAAATAATAGATCAAGAACAACATTCTTTTACAATAAGTTTTTACATATATATATATATATATATATATATATATTATATATATATATATATATATATATACCATGATAAACGAAAAACGGTCCGGCAGGACAAATAACAATTAAAATAAGCAGTGACACATAAACAGAAACACAACAAAGACTCACTTTTCAATATTTCGACCGTAATGGCGGTCGTCCTCAGGAGAAGAAGTGAATTGACGGAGGGACGACAGTCAACTGAAGAACTCACTGGGTGAGGGCTAAAGCAGTGCTGCCGCAAAGGAGACAAATAAAAAAGTACCTAGGAAGTCGAGAGCAAAAATAAAAAAAAAAAAAATGTTTTTGAAAGGTAGAAAAAGGTTAAGAAAAGAAAAAATAAAGAAAATATATAGAACAATTAAAAAATAAAAAAAAAAATAAAAAAATAAAAAAAAAATAGAAAATAAAAAAATAAATAAAAAAAAATTAAAAAATAAATAAATAAATAAATAACTAACGATTTAAATTCAAGCCAGGTTTCGAGTGTGCCCCTAGGAGCCAAATGTGGGCTTCCTCAGAAGCTTTTAAAGTAACTTGTCTGTTATCACTGGGGACTTGTTTAAGAACTTGGACTGTGAAACAATCATTGAAACTGAGATGGTGGGAATTAGCGTGAGTGGCGACAGGGAGACTGCTGCGTTTACCAACCGAAAGACAGTGATTATTCATCCGAAGGTTCAGCATCGTAGATGCTAAACCAACGTAAAAAGCATCACATTGGGTGCATTTCAAGAGGTAAACGCAGTCAGTGGAGATACAGGAGGAAGGACTGTGAATAGGGTAAGAATTAAGATTAGTTAGAGACTCAAATGAAGACCCAGAATCAACAATGGGACAGGTAAGACATCTCCGACGTCCACAACGTTGTAGGCCACCGCTGCTTTGGGGATTCTGAATAAGTTTGCCGGCCCGGTGGGAAAAAATATTTGAGAGATTGGGGGCTCTTCTAAAGGAAATGCGGGGCAACTGGTTAAAAACTGAAACGGTAGAGGGGGAAGAGGAAAGGATAGGGTAAAGTTCTTTAATAAATTTTCTTAATTTATGGACACCAGGGAAATAATTTGTAAGAAGCGAAGCAGTAGTAGTGGGGTCTCTTCTGTTATTAGTGGAAAAGTTGACATTGGCAGTGATGATTCGGCTATTGATTAAATTGGGGGGATAACCACGCTGAGTGAATTTGCATTTAAGTTTTTGAAGATTGGTTTCCCGATCTTGGATATTATTACAGAGGCGATGAAGACGGATTGAAAGAGACCGCGGGATAGATTTTTTAATATGAGGAGGATGACAACTTTTGTAATGGAGGTAGTTTTGGGCGTTGGTGGGCTTAACGTGAACAGACGTCGTGAAGGTCCCACTGTTAAGAGTGATGTCAACATCTAAGAAAGTTATGTTGTAGGGGGAGGAATGGTGTGTGAAACAGATAGAGGTGGAGAAAGCTTCGAAGGAAGTGATGAAAGAATCCAAAAGATGTTGGCCAATATTGATGACATCTTCCTTGTTTGGCAGCACGGCCAACATCTTTTGGATTCTTTCATCACTTCCTTCGAAGCTTTCTCCACCTCTATCTGTTTCACACACCATTCCTCCCCCTACAACATAACTTTCTTAGATGTTGACATCACTCTTAACAGTGGGACCTTCACGACGTCTGTTCACGTTAAGCCCACCAACGCCCAAAACTACCTCCATTACAAAAGTTGTCATCCTCCTCATATTAAAAAATCTATCCCGCGGTCTCTTTCAATCCGTCTTCATCGCCTCTGTAATAATATCCAAGATCGGGAAACCAATCTTCAAAAACTTAAATGCAAATTCACTCAGCGTGGTTATCCCCCCAATTTAATCAATAGCCGAATCATCCCTGCCAATGTCAACTTTTCCACTAATAACAGAAGAGACCCCACTACTACTGCTTCGCTTCTTACAAATTATTTCCCTGGTGTCCATAAATTAAGAAAATTTATTAAAGAACTTTACCCTATCCTTTCCTCTTCCCCCTCTACCGTTTCAGTTTTTAACCAGTTGCCCCGCATTTCCTTTAGAAGAGCCCCCAATCTCTCAAATATTTTTTCCCACCGGGCCGGCAAACTTATTCAGAATCCCCAAAGCAGCGGTGGCCTACAACGTTGTGGACGTCGGAGATGTCTTACCTGTCCCATTGTTGATTCTGGGTCTTCATTTGAGTCTCTAACTAATCTTAATTCTTACCCTATTCACAGTCCTTCCTCCTGTATCTCCACTGACTGCGTTTACCTCTTGAAATGCACCCAATGTGATGCTTTTTACGTTGGTTTAGCATCTACGATGCTGAACCTTCGGATGAATAATCACTGTCTTTCGGTTGGTAAACGCAGCAGTCTCCCTGTCGCCACTCACGCTAATTCCCACCATCTCAGTTTCAATGATTGTTTCACAGTCCAAGTTCTTAAACAAGTCCCCAGTGATAACAGACAAGTTACTTTAAAAGCTTCTGAGGAAGCCCACATTTGGCTCCTAGGGGCACACTCGAAACCTGGCTTGAATTTAAATCGTTAGTTATTTATTTATTTATTTTTTAATTTTTTTTTATTTATTTTTTTATTTTCTATTTTTTTTTATTTTTTTATTTTTTTTTTTATTTTTTAATTGTTCTATATATTTTCTTTATTTTTTCTTTTCTTAACCTTTTTCTACCTTTCAAAAACATTTTTTTTTTTTTTATTTTTGCTCTCGACTTCCTAGGTACTTTTTTATTTGTCTCCTTTGCGGCAGCACTGCTTTAGCCCTCACCCAGTGAGTTCTTCAGTTGACTGTCGTCCCTCCGTCAATTCACTTCTTCTCCTGAGGACGACCGCCATTACGGTCGAAATATTGAAAAGTGAGTCTTTGTTGTGTTTCTGTTTATGTGTCACTGCTTATTTTAATTGGTATATATATATATATATATATATATATAAACTAAATTCAAAACGAAGGAAACACACAGAAAGACACAGACATAACTCACATCGATTTTTCGATGTGAGTTATGTCTGTGTCTTTCTGTGTATTTCCTTCGTTTTGAATTTATTATATTTAAAAAAGTCCGCTGGACCGTTCCTTTTAATTGGTATATACTCGTATATCACTCAAAATTTGAAACAACGATCTAAACTGGACGCAAATAAGCCGAAACAAGAAGAAAAGCAACACACAGAGAAAGAGACACAGTTACAAAGTCAAATTTTCGTGTGATCCGTCTTCAGGTGAAAATAGAATGGGTGACCAAGCACGCCGGAAACACAACGACAGGAAACCGTCCCGGCAACCGACTTGTGTGTAAGTGTTAGTTTGTAAGTGTCTCTTTCTCTCTGTGTTGCTTTTCTTCGTTTTTGAGTTGTTATATATATATATATATATATATAAGAATGAATTTTAGATAACTAAGATCAAGAAAAAGCAAGATTGGGAACATTATTAACTTGCAACTTAAGCATTTGACTAAACTCTACCAATAAATCTTCTCTAAATCCAGTAGTAGATTAGTCGGAGAAAAGAAATAAAGACCTAACTCAGTTTCTAAGATTTCGGACATCTAAAACTTAAATCTGTTTTCTTACTTTTTACTCCAAAGTTTTCTTCTTTCTTATAGTGTATTACATTTGCAATCGTGTTCAGTTTAAATCATAATAGTAGAATATGACTTGTACGCACTTGTTTTTGACCAAATAAAGAATCTTTAAAAATGATAAAGAGGAACGTATATATGTGTATATATATATATATATATATATATATATATATATATACCATGATAAACGGAAACATTCCGGCAGGACAAATTACCATACACTTAAGATAAACTGTGACACATAGACAGAAACATAATAAAGACTCACTTTTCAATATTTCGACCGCCATTACGGTCGAAATATTGAAAAGTGAGTCTTTCTTATGTTTCTGTCTATGTATCACAGTTTATTTTAAGTATATATATATATATATATACTTTAACACATAGAAAAGAACACAGAAAGACACTACAGAATTGACTTCGATATTTCGACATCCGTCGTCATCGGGAAGAAATGCGAAGTACTCGCGTTGAGAAGCAAACTGCTACTCAACGGAACGTCGTTATATATATATATAATATATATATTAATATAATATATATATATATATAATGATTTCATATAAACAAGTGAAATGACAATCAATGATCAAACCACAATATGAAATCGGAAAACAAAACGAAGTTTTTTCAGTCGAAACAAGCGGTCTTCGTCAGAGTCAAAAATACAACTGAAACACTAGATGCAGAAAACATCTGGTGAGGGGTTTTAAAAGGGTACCCCTCACCAGATGTTTTCTGCGTCTGGTGTTTCAGTTGGGTTTTTGACTCTGACGAAGACAGCTGGTTACGGTTGAAAGATCTTGGTCTTGTTTTCCCATTTCATATTGTGGTTTAAACATTGATTGTTGTTTCACGTGTTTATTGTGAAATCTTGTTATATATATATATATATATATATATATATGATGATGGTCTTCTGAAGGACCGAATCATGTCGTTTTATATAGTTAAGTGTAATCGTAAATCGTTAATAGTAAGCATTAGTGTAAAATAAGTGAATAAAATGAATTTTGGACAGCTGTTACATACGCTATCTCCTACCACAAGGAAATTAATCCATCAGAAAATTGGGAAATCTTTCAAAAAAATTAACCAGATTGGAAATAGGCGAGAAATTCGTTAATACATATATGTATATATATATATGAGTTCGAGATTAACAAAGAGCAACACACAAAGTAGGGAAACACACTTACAGACTCAAATTTTCGGTTAATCCGTCTTCAGGAGAAAAGAGAATGGGAGACCAAGCACGTTGTAGATGCAACAGCAAGTAACCCGTTGTGTAACGGGTTACTTGCTGTTGCATCTACAACGTGCTTGGTCTCCCATTCTCTTTTCTCCTGAAGACGGATTAACCGAAAATTTGAGTCTGTAAGTGTGTTTCCCTACTTTGTGTGTTGCTCTTTGTTAATCTCGAACTCGTATTGTGTCCAGTTTGGATCGTATTTCGTTTTATCAGTGAATATATATATAGATATATATATGGCTAATATTTGTTACATTGGGTTGGTTGTGGATTTATTTGTCTGTTCCTATCGTCAGGTATTTAGTAAATGATCTAATATTTTCTTTTATATTTTATCTACACGATACATTGCTCTTCTGGCTAGCTGTGTTGTAATGTGGTAATCTATCTCTGTCCATTTATTTCACAACTACTTTCTGTAGGCTTTTTTTTTAATTTGATTTATTTTTTGTTATAACTTCAATTAGTTTTCGTTCATTACCTGTTCCTCGTTATTTACTAAAATAGATAACTATCATTTATACAACACACACACGCCCGTGTTCTATCTGGGATCAGAATTGATGATTCATTTACTATAAACAAGAGCCATTCCACATGTTTTGACTGTCACCTGTTCAAGTGGTAACCATGATCAACATTGTTTAACTTTTGTAAACTACAAATCACCCGTGTATTCAACACAGCTATGACTGTTACCAGGGGTATAAGATTACTAGAAGTTATAAATTTCGATTAATTTTTTTTTTTTTAATTTCTATAAGTTCTAAAAATCGTGAATTCTATCAGGGTAACATTCACTACTAGATTAAATACAGTTAATTAAAAAGAGGAAATAAAAATATTTATACATTTTTGAGCCTAAAGGGAAGAAAACTAGTCGAATACATCTCGTGATCTTTTCTGAGATGTTTTATTAACTTTTTTACCCAAAACTTCAGTAAAAATCATCTTCTGCCTAAAAACTTTCTTTTGGAAATTTGTTGAAAAAGAAAAGTTTGAACCTCAAAATTAGTTTACTAATTAATCACTCAATTTGTCTCTTGTATTTAAATAAACTTACCTGCAATGGATTTCCTGATCTTTTTAAATTCATTGTAGGGTAAAAATCTAATGAAATGGTCTAAACATATAAAAATTTATTTATATGTGGATGAGGGCCTCTTATTCAGAGGCACTCATCCTTAGTTAATGCCTGAGGAAGAACACTACGTCTTCGAAACGCGTTGTTTATATCATTAAAATTTTTATATGTGGAGACCATTTCATTAGATTTTTACCCTACAATGAGTAAATACCACATAATAACTGATTGCAGTTTTTAACATTAGAATTTTTAAATTCATTAATATTTTTATTTTTGCCATATTTTTATATAAGTGTTTTAAATTAAAGAAATGTTTATTTTCTATATAATAGAACTTTTATTTATGGTACTTTAGTTCATAAAGTTTTTTTGCTTGTTTAGTTCAAACCATCACACTTATGGGCTTTAATTTTAGTTCTATTCTAAGTATGGAAAGAAGGTTTGATTGATGAAGTTGTCATTAATGTTTCATTGTATTTAAAAAAAAAAAAAAAAAAAAGAAGCATATTAGCATTTGGGATTTCTTAATATAGTTACTTTTATTTTAAAATTGAGGCTTTTGTGGAAAATGTTGGAAAATATTTTTTATGGAAAGTTATAATTTATACAAACTTACGACTAGTTAAAATGTTAATCATTTTGATTCACATTTAATTAAGGAAACTATCATGCTAGTTTATTTCCTATCGCGAAGTTTATTTATTTATTTTTTCTTAGTAATAAATACTTGTTTCCTTTAAATATTTAACCTAGCGAATGAAAATTCATTATTAAAGATATGGTTCTAAAAAATAATAAATTTTGTTCTTTTTTGATTGACTTATTCTTTGTAAGAATAAGTATTGTAGATTTTTTTTTTTTTTGTTGTTGTTGTTTAAACCGAACCCCCAGCGGGTGATGATAACGTCAGCCGTTTACCGGCTTTTTGTTTGATCGGTGATTCTACAGATTCTACATTGGGAGTCCTAAATTTTCCCTAACTCAAATGCATTTCGAGTAGGGATTTTTAATGAGTACCTGACATCGTACAGTTTTGGGACCGACGGCTTAACGTCCTTCTCCGAGGGACGACGTATTCCAGCTTTATTCACCTCCCGCGTGAATAAATACGCGTTTAAGTATTACTAAGTAGTACGATTCAGACGATTAAAGGTGATAAAAAAGGGACCAAGGTAGACAAGTGACTTGCTTGCTTGCCTTCAGACAGGTTGATCCGTTTTCGATTCTCAGTTTGACTCTCAATTTTTTCATACAGGAGAAGGAAAAAAAAATGTCTTTAAACCTCTTCTCTAGAAAAAAAAAACATATAAATGTCGGCCCCGAGTCTATATGATGTCAGGTACTCATAAAAAACACATGAGTCATGCAAAATTTAGCAATTCCAATACAGAATCATTAAAATGATTCGAAAACTTTGCTCTCCTTTGAAAGTCCGAATCAGAGGTGTATTTTTTAGCAAAACTTCTTTCCGATCCTCCCCCCCCCCCCCCCCCCACAACTTCTTTTAGCTAAATTATACACTTTGAACACAGGAACCAATAAGTGAAACATAAAAAGCTAATGAACCATACTCTGACTATGCATTAAAACAACTTCTAGTTCTTTAGCTATTTTATAACGAAATATTTAATACTAATAAAAAATTTATTCAAATAAAACTTAGTTTTGCCTATAACAATACATTTTAATTAAATCAACATTGAAGTATTATATAGACCAAGGAGAGTTGGTTTTATTTTTATATTGGAACTGTTGGATCGATAGTTGATTGTTTGTAGGTCAGTAGAGAAATGGCACGAAGTGACTGCGTGAGTATAGAATTGGTGAATTTAGTTGTTGTTCTTTTGAATTAGTCTGGATGGCGTCATTTGTTCTGGAAAACTAAATTGAGAAATAATTCAAACAATTTATGCTTTCTCATTGTTGGTAATGTGTATGTACATATATATATATATATATATATATATATATATATATATATATATACTTTAACACATAGAAAAGAACACAGAAAGACACTACAGAACTCACTTCGATATTTCGACATCCGTCGTCATCGGGAAGAAGTGCGAAGTACTCGCGTTGAGAAGCAAACTACTATATATATATATATTATATTATATTATATATATGAAGATTTCTCATAAACACGTGAAATAACAATCAATGATCAAACCACCACATGAAATGGGAAAACAAGACTAAGATCTTTCTACCGTAACAAGCGGTCTTCGTCAGAGTCAAAAACCCAACTGATTGACCGCTTGACGAAGACCGCTTGTTACGGTTGAAAGATCTTAGTCTTGTTTTCCCATTTCTTATTGTGGTTTGATCATTGATTGTTATTTCACGTATTTATGTGAAATCTTTATATATATATATATTTATATATATATTTTTATATATATTTATATATATATTTATATATATATTTATATATATTTATATATATTTATATTGTAAAAGACGAGCCAATCCCTGTTACGTATTACTTTGTAATTATATCAACATATAATAACGCACAATCCAGCCAGGAACTACACCCACCAGCTTGAGAATGACCGAGGAACGGTCGAAACCGGTCGCAACGACACGAGGAAGGCGCCACGCATTCTTCAAGAAAACACTGCAGTAAAGGGGTCTAATGACAAACGCCACACACACTCAACTTCAACTTCAAATCATAATGCCCATAGCCCGGACCAGATTCTTACGAGGAACTCTTCTGCGTGAGGACGCCTATGCCATTCCTGCCCTCCGTGAAATTAAAGTAGGGACTGCGAGCCCTCTCCAGGAAGGACGGCGGATGCAGCCAAGCGTGTTAAGAAACCGACGGGGAAAAGGTCTACATACACCCACATCAATAGAGTTTACAGAAAACACCAACAACCAGTATCTAATGAAATCCACTAAGCCCATAGGAAACACCGAGTTCGACGAGGTACACTTCCAAGCCAGGACGCCAAGACCTTCATCCAACTCTATTGGAAAATTAAGTAGGGACTGCGAGCCCTCTCCCGGAGTGAAGGCTGAGGCGGCCGAGCAGACGGAGTGTGCTAAGGAGAAACGTGTTCAACGAATAAACACCCACAACCAATAAGAAGTGCCCAAAGTAATACGTAACAGGGATTGGCTCGTCTTTTACAATATCTAATCTGGCATTCAACATATATTTATATATATATATATATATATATTTATATATATATATATATATATATATATATATATATATTTCATGGTAAACGAGAAACGGTCCGGCAAAACAGATTACACTTAAAATAAACTGTAACACATAGACATAAACATAACAAAAAATCACCTTTCAATATTTCGACCTTAATGGCGGTCGTCCTCAGTATAAGAAGTGAATTGACATTGAGATTAAAGAACTGACCGGGTGAGTGCTAAAGCAGTGAGTTCTTTAATTGTCTGTCGTCCCTCCGTCAATTCACTTCTTCTCCTGAGGACGACCGCCATTTCGGTCGAAATATTGAAAAGTTTTTCTTTGTTATGTTTCTGTCTATGTGTCACAGTTTATTTAAATATATATATATATATATACATCATTAAATAACTTGTCAACTTTAAGTCTAGTATGTTTCTTACATACCTTCTCAAGTTTATGTAAGAAACTCGAGAAGGTATGTAAGAAACATACTAGACTTAAAGTTGGCAAGTTATTTAGTGATATATGTTTAAAAGAAGGTCTGCTCCCAAAGTATACCAATATATATATATATATATTATTATAAATAACATATTTGTAATTATATTCGACTAATCGCTGTATTTTCGGCATATATATGAAAGATTTACTGAAATGACAGTCAATTTTCCAGGATAAAAAATCAAACTCTCGTTGCCAACGTTTTGGTTTTATTTAAAACCTTTTTCATAGGTAGAAGTAAGAATTTTTTAACTAAGAAAATGAAATTTACATTATTTAAAGGAACAACAATGTTAGCCGGACAAAACCTTCGACTAGACTGAAGGTTTAGTCGACTAGTCGAAGGTTTTGTCCGGCTAACATTGTTGTTCCTTTAAATAATGTAAATTTCATTTTCTTAGTTAAAAAATTCTTACTTCTACCTATGAAAAAGGTTTTAAATAAAACCGAAACGTTGGCAACGAGTGTTTGATTTTTTATTCTGGAAAATTGACCGAACCCCGATTAGAGAACACACCTAATATATATATATATATATATACAATTAAAAGAAACGGTCCAGCGGACTTTTTTACAATAAAATAAAAAACGAAGGAAACACACAGAAAGACACAGACATAACTCACATCGATATTTCGACAATCGTCGTCATCAGGAGGTGCGAAGAGCGAAGAGCGAAGAGTCCCGCAGGAAGACAGGGCGGTACTGAACTCGGAAACCGCAGCCAGTACCCCACCACTTACCACCAAGCGGGGGAAGGGAGGGAAGGAAATGAAGAGCTCTTCATTTCCTTCCCTCCCTTCCCCCGCTTGGTGGTAAGTGGTGGGGTACTGGCTGCGGTTTCCGAGTTCAGTACCGCCCTGTCTTCCTGCGGGACTCTTCGCTCTTCGCTCTTCGCACCTCCTGATGACGACGATTGTCGAAATATCGATGTGAGTTATGTCTGTGTCTTTCTGTGTGTTTCCTTCGTTTTTTATTTTATTATATATATATATATATATATATGAGTTAGCTTCACCTACTCAAAGGGACTACTTCTACCCGATGACGACGACTGTCGACATATCGTTGTGAGTCTTTTGTGTGTGTCTTTATTTGTGTTTTCTCTTTCCTGTGTGAACTATATATATATATATATATTATATATATATATAGAAATATATACCTTTTATATTTCTGACTACCTATATAATTCTTAATGATTTTGAAAATCCCTTTTATTCACCAAGAAATCCTGTAGGGTGTCAGGTACTTGTTAATGATACATAGTCTAAATTCACTTGAGTTTGGCAAAATTGAGGACTTCCAATCTGTAGAACCAACAGGTAATATGTGCTCACCCATTACTAAAATGGGTGCCAAATAATAAATGAGACATAATTTCTGCCCCCTAGAGCAGCACTAAAAGGTGAAAGCCTTATAAGTGTGTGGGCGTTGGAATACAACAACAAGAACAGCAGTTTTTTTTTTGTATCAATATCAGAATAAGAAAAGAGAATTGTCAGTGGTCAAGTTTCTTCTAGAATTTAAAAAAAATAGCCTCTACCAACCTTCTTGTTAAGTATCATGGCTTGTTGCATATGGAATTCGTTTCGCTTGAAAACCGACATAAATTTTTATGTTGCACATAAAAAATGTATCAGAATCGACCATAACGTAAAGCCTTATGCTTTTTTATTTGTTTTTTTTTTTAATGTATTTGATAAAACTTCGCCAATCTTTCTAAATTATCGTCTATTCTTATGTTTTCTACTATAGCGTGGTATTTCTGGAAATTTCTATCAAAAATCACAAATTTCTGTTTTGGCGAAGTTATGCGGTGAAACTGCCTTTATTTTTCTCTTGTTTTTGTGCGATTAAAACTTATGCTTTTAATTATACATTGTGTTCTCTTTGGGATCATTACTATTTGAAAATCACCCATCTTTCACAGATCTTGATGAATTCTCTGAATCACGTCACGTCCCGTGATTAGGTACAAGAGAAAATATGTACATGTTCGTATTATAAACTGAAATGTCAATCATATCGTCTGTTAGAAGACTCTGGTTTATATTGCTAACATATCTGTCATTTTGTTCTCCTAGGACTCCAGGAGAAAGGATTTACAGGTTTCATGAAGATAGCTTAGTTTGGTTGTTTGGTTTTCTTATAACTTAACCTAGAGTCTAAGACTTTTCCGTTTTATTTTAATGAACACTGTACATAATAGACACATATTTATTTCTGGACTACCTGTTCCCGTTGGGTTTATCCAACACCTTCTTTTTTAATACAATCATATTCACATAAATACAGATTAAATTCTAAATTCTATTCTTCTTACTATTTCTAATAGTAAATATATTATTAAGACGGTTCTCTTTATTTACATTTTTTGTACAATTAGATTTTGTACAATTAGATATATATATGAATTAAACACCACAATAAACAAATATATGTATATTAGGTACAAGTATCTAAGTATATTAAGTGTACTTAAGTATATTAAGAGCATTGTATCTAATATATATTTGTTGATTGTAGTGTTTAATTCATATATTATATCAAGAGTTATTGTTGATTAATAATTTTTATATATATATATATATATTATATATATATATATATATATATATATATATATATATATATTAGTATAAATAGGGAGCAGACCTTCTTTTATACATATTGTGTTGAACTGAATTGCCTTAATTAAACATACAATAATTTCTATTATTTTATAATAATTTCTGATGATGGTTGGTGACAACCGAAACATGTCATGTTATGTTATGTTATGTTAATCATTAAATATTGATGGCTTACCAGAGTTTCGCTCAAATAATCCACCAGCTAAATCAAGACGATTTAGGAAATATGAAAAACTGCTCAAAAAAAAGGTATGTTTAATTAAGGCAATTCAGTTCAAAACAATATATATATATATATATATATATATATATATGTATAGGAAATATCCACAAAAAGTAGTAAAATGAATGGGAAAAGGCACTTTTTATCGGTGGTTTAAGCATTTCCTTGGTGTCAAAAGAAACTTTGAGAAAGTAAGGAGGAGGAAGTAGAGGTTAGTGTTGTAAAAGAATGTTTTCTGAGCCTAAAACTTGTCAATAAACGAAGAGGTTTTCTCTCAAAGGAGTGGGGGGAGAAAGACTTAGGGAAAGTTATCTAGCAACATTCTTTATTCAATACCCATCCGTTTTTAGTAAACCAAGGGCTGATGTTAATCAAATTGTGAAATTTATTTTGTTATTAGAGAGAATTCAATAATATTTCTTTAAACGATAGGTTTTTTTTTATGAACTAATACTTTGACTTGTTTCAAGTTTGTAGAATTCTTAAGTTTACTGGTACACTGAAATAAAGCATTCGATGTTTCCTTTCCAATACTGTATTTATGCTCTTTATGTTTCCAATTCTTTATCCGATTGCCAATAATATTTTTGCTGCGATTTTATCAAAGGAATAGCATGCATACTTCATTACTATGCATCGAATGCTTTATTATGCAAGTATTTATATTTAAAGCATTCTTAAACATTGAAGTAAACATAGTAAGCAGGTTAGTTAGTTAGTTGCGATTGAAGATGGACAATGTTTGAAAGCGCTCCAACGACTCAAACATCATTGTACGAGGCATGACGGTTTGCTATATTAATAATATAAATCATACCGAACTGAATGGAATGGAGAAACCAATCAACTTCGGATAATAATAGGATCAATTGAGGCAACAATGAACACTAGAACAGGAAATCGAGAAATGATTGTGATATTAAACCGCCTACATATAGGTCACACGCGAGCTATACATAGTTACCTGTTATCCAAAGAACAAAGAACCTCATGCCCAAAATGTAGAAATTTGTTGACGATGGCCCATTTAATTTACTAATGCCCACAATTAGAGGAAGAAAGGATGTCTGCAAGCATAAAATCAAAATTGATAATAGCACTAGTCTCTGATAATCAATACTCCAGTGAAGTGATATCATTCCTAAAGGAAATATTTGGTCGGTTGCCGGGATGGTTTCCTGCCGTTGTGTTTCCGGCGTGCTTGGTCGCCCATTCTATTTTCTCCTGAAGACAGATCATCCGAAAATTTGAGTTTACAAGTGTGTCTCTTTCTCTGTTTGCTGCTTTTCTTCGTTTTTGAGCCAAAGGAAATAAAGCTATACAAAGAAATATGAAGGATTAGATAATGAAGCATAATCAGACAGTGCTAATGCTCAAGTAGACGATGCACTTATCAATTTTAAATACAAAAAAGATTCCAAAATACTTTAACAAAATATCAACTAGTGTAAGGCTAAGTAATTTAGCTGGATTGAAATGTTTTATTAAGTCTTCTTGAAAACGCTCTTCAGTTTTAATAAGTTCTGGTTATATTATCAATGAAGGAGTTAGGTCACTTTAATTGTATAGCAATAAAGCGAATAGTTTGAAATTTGCCTGTTAAAAAACTTCTAAGTACAGATTTTTAAAGCGCTCTTGAATACTCTTTGAACAGAGAACCTCTTAAGAAAATAGGGTTGGAAGAATAATATAGAAAGTTATATGAGTGGGGGCTACTTTTAAACATCAAACACCAGAAAACCATCCCACTTCTGCTTCAAAAGAGCAAAGTTCACTCACTTTTGGTCTTATTAGTGAATTTCATTCTTGGGACCAGGTCATTAAATTGGCTAAAAGGTCATCATTTGAAAAGGAGATAACGCTCGAAAGCTTTGAAGGACTTTTTGCATTTCGTTAACAAACTTTTTGTGGTGATTCACTCGTTATAGAGTGACGTAGGTATGTTCTAACACTGTATATATTATTGAATAAACCACAATGTGAAATGGAAAAAAAAGGCTAAGATTTTTCAACCGCAACTAGCTATCTTCGTCAGAGCCAAAACCCCAATTGATTAACGTTTTTTTGGGTTTTCGATTTAGATTAATCAAATCGATCAGTTGGATTTTGATTCTGACGAACACAGCTTGTTACGGTTGAAAGATCTTAAGTCTTTTTTTTCCTATTTCATATTGTGGTATGATCATTGATTGTTATTTCACAACCTAATGTGAAATCTTGTTATATATGTACAATTATAACTGAAAAAAACAACGCGTAAAGAACGAAATCATATGCGTTTATCAATATTTAAATAAATATTTAAAACAAGTTTAAGGAAACTTGAAAGATGGTAGATGAAATTTATTCATTTCTTAGTACAAAGGTCGTTTAACAAAACCTGTATGAAAGAAGGATTGCTCCCCAAATTTAAAGATATGTATATATATATCATGATTTGCTTTCTTGACCCAATATTTATATGATGTATTTTTTTTTTTTTTTCAGGGTTGAGGTCTAATGATTTTAAACTAGTCCTTTCGCCGATGTTTCGACATATATTTATGTCATCTTCAGGTCTACAACATATTGCAGCCCTGAAGATGACATAAATATTTGTCAAAACGTCGGCGAAAGGACTAGTTTAAAATCATTAGACCTCAACCATCAAAAAAAAATTACATCATATATATATATATATATATTATATATATATATATATATGATCGAACCACAATAAGAAATGGGAAAACAAGACTAATATCTTTCAACCGTAACAAGCGGTTTTCGTCAGAGTCAAAAACCCAACTGACTCTGTTGGGTTTTTGACTCTTGACGAAGACCGCTTGTTACGGTTGAAAGATATTAGTCTTGTTTTCCCATTTCTTATTGTGGTTTGATCATTGATTGTTATTTCACAAAAACACGTGAAATAACAATCAGTGATCAAAATTTATGAATCTTTATATATATATTATATATATATATATAATTATTATATATATATATATATATATACTTCGAATAAAATGAAAGGTCCGTGTGGACAATAAACACTTTAACACATAGAAAAGAACACAGAAAGACACTACAGAACTCTCTTCGATATTTCGACATCCGTCGTCATCGGGAGCAAACTGCTACTCAACTGACTCAACTCAAACTGAGTGGCAGTTTGCTTCACAACGCGAGTACTTCGCACTTCTTCCCGATGACGACGGATGTCGAAATATCGAAGTGAGTTCTGTAGTGTCTTTCTGTGTTCTTTTCTATGTGTTAAAGTGTATATATATATAAAGATTTCACATAAACACGTGAAATAACAATCAATGATCAAACCACAATAAGGAATGGGAAACCAAGACTAACATCTTTCAAGCGTAAAAAGCGGTCTTCGTCAGAGTCAAACACCCAACTATATATATTATATGGCAAAATATTTCGTTTTCGGCATGAAAATACTTTTAACAGACTCGGAATGAAACAGTAATGTTTCTTTAATAGAAATATATCATTATAAACACAACTTAGTTCGTAAGTAATTGTATTCAAAAATTAAATTTTATATCTATATTAATTGACTGTTTTTAAAACTCGACCATTATCAAGAGCAAAAGATTGACTTTAAATGTGTAATATATATATATATATATATATATATATATATATATATATACTTATAGAAAGCAGAGGGACAGTGAAGACTTGTGAAGAAGAGGCATAAGATATAGGTGTAAGGTGTGACATAGGAGTGTAATTTGGTTATCTGAGAGCAAGTTGAATACTACGGGGACATTACGCAGGGGATGTAGACTATCGCAGCCTTATCTTCTTCTATGTGTCGCTCCCTCAACCCTTCACCGCTTTCAACTCTAGACCTTATGACCCTCACCTTTTCTACAAACAATCTGTATTTCTTTAAATAAATTCCAGTTGTGAACTCAACCCCTCTAAGTTACTCTCAGACTATGAAGACTTTTGTTAAGTACTGGCAGTTGCTACTTAGAAATTTATTTTCGAGTTATCCTTGCCAGTACTTTTCCAAGTTCATAAGGACTATATCTATATTGCATTCACCGGGCTTTTGTTGGATCATTAAAAACAATGGCGCAGCAACTATTTTTGCCTTCCGGGAGGGGGGGGGGATTTGCCGCCCCCCCCCCCTTTGTTATTTCGTTAACATTCAAAACTCCAGAACGTCTTCAAAAGTATTTATTTTCATGGAATCAAGGATCTAATTTTAAACTGCTTTTATAAGTCCTAGACATTTATTTTATTGCATTACTCGCATACAGATATAAAAAAGCTTTCACATAAACACGTGAAATAACAATCAAATGATCAAACCACAATAAGAAATGGGAAAACAAGACTAACATCTTTCAACCGTAACAAGTGGTCTTCGTCAGAGTCAAAAACCCAACTGATCTTAGTCTTGTTTTCCCATTTGTTATTGTGGTTTGAACATTGTATACATATATAGTAATCATGAAAGGAAACCAAAAATTTTTCAAAACAAAAACGTATAATTCAAATCATAAAGAAAAATGTTAAATTAAATTAACTGGCTATGGAAATAAATACAATAAACTTTCAAACCTTTTAAAAAAATTGCTTTGAATTATTTAAATTTAATTTATTTTTAATTTGGAAATATTATAGCTCAAAAATTCGCTTAGAAACGGTATTATGCTCAGAAAAGATAAAAACAAGTTCCTTAAAAACTAAATTTGGTATATATTTTCAAATTTTTATTTTTTTATTTTTTTTTAAATTAATTTTGTTATTTTTGGATTATGTGTGTGTGTGTGTGTGACTTATGGGTTGTGTGACCCAAAGATTTTGAGCACGCTAAAATCTACATTGTTTTTTTATGAATAAAATCTATATTTTAACCAAAAACTGATCTTCTATGGCAGACAAAAACCATATTTTTTTTGGAAAATATTGAATCAAGAAAATCACTTTTGTTGGCAAATATGTCATTTTGGTGGACATTTGTTTTCCTGCTATACTACCAAACCTAGATATTAATTCTTTGACTGTTTGGGAAATTTTCATTTTTTTTTCTTTTTCTATTATAGGATATGTTAGTTTTGAGATGAAATGTAATTCTTTTTTACTTGTGTTTCATTTTGAAAGTTGTAAACACGTTAGTGCCACACTGTTTGATGCATCATAATGAAATAGCACTTTACTATACCAAAAATATCACTTTATCAGAAGATGAACAATTGAAGGAGGCATTATGTTACATTTTGTTATTTCAGATTTTTTGTACTATACCAGCTAATAATAGATTAATTTAATGACATTTTCTGAGGAATAACATAAAATTAGAATGATACAAAAAAAATTTAAAAAAAAAGTACTAACTGGAAAATACACTAATGCTCCAAAAACTGAAAACTCAACTGTAATAACGGGTAACCCTTGTTGGATTTGTAACTTAGAAATATTTGTAACAGTAAAATTTAGGAGGTATTATTTTAAAGCTCAAAGGTTTCAGATTTAATAATCTAGTAAATTTTATACCTTTTGATATCGAAATTGTCTTAATATGCATCATTATTAAGTAAATGTCATTATTAAGTAAATCACGTATTTTGCCTATAAAAACATTATTCTGAGGTAAAAGCTTGTAATTTAGGGAGAGAGAAACAATTAAGACAAAATTATTAGTAGACGGAGTGCCTGCTGTACAATATTACAGTTGCAGTAAACCTGTAAAATCTAAACAAAATGTGGTGCATATCGAAATTTAATATATAATTATACCTTCCCTATTAATTCTTACTCTCTTTCAACTCTTTATTTAATATATCTTTTCTAGTTTACTATTAATCTTAATTATTAGTATTATTAATTATTATTAACATTATTATTATTATTATTATTAATTTTCTTAATCTATTTATTCTCTATTAGTCCAGTTATACCGTTGACCTTTCAACTCTTTTATTCTAACCGCTTGTTTCTTGTTCATTATTGACCTTTGACCTTCTCTTTATATTAACCTGTACTATCCTTTTAATCTATTTATAGCAATGACTAAGCATGAGTCTTCGATTTTAATTTAACATGTCACTTGGCCAACTCCTTTTCCAGTTGAACCCTGTTAGCAGGAGGTTAGTTCGTAGGATCGAATCTCTCAGTCTTAAGATCTTGAATGCCGAGACTGCGGTTAATTTTAATGATACTTATTTAAAAGACGATCTGCTGCCTATTTATACCAAAATTTAATATAGCATACATATGTTTATATAAACATATGGGTGATGATATCTTCTATATATTCCACATATACATGTTATATGTATAAATAACATTTTATACATAATTTTAAATAAACATTATTATGATATAATTTTTTTGAGGGTTGAGGTCTTATGATTGAAACTCCTTCTCTTGCCGACGTTTCGACATATATTTATATTATCTTCAGGGCTCGGAAATATTTTCTTTTTCCACTATTCCTTTCTTTACTGCATTACATATACAAGTGGGAAACGTAGGCAATAGCTCGAATGTATATATAATGTAGTAAAGGAAGAAATGCTGAAAATAGAATATATCCGTGAGCCCTGAAGATGGCACAAATATATGTCGAAATGTCGGCGAGAGAAACAGTTTCAATCATAAGACCTCAACCCTCAAAAAAATTATATCATATGAATATTGGGTCAAGAAAACAATTCATGTTGAAGTTTCCATTATTGTTATATTCACTAATCTGTCTGTAATCCTGTAATCATTACATTAGTTCTACAGTTTCCTCAAAGATAAAACTTTTAAAATCTTTAAAGATAAATTATTTAGAAATTTTTTTTATATTTTTGAACAAAGATTTGTTTTATTGCAACTTATTTTTGTATTTGTACTTTAACATATATGCATTTATATTAATTAAGCAATAGTTTTTGGTGAAGTAAAACAAATGATAGTTGTTTTGAACTAAGGAAATGATACTGGCAGAAGCGGTTGGTTAATGTTTGGCTTTTTTTTTTTTCTTTTTTAATGGCTCTAAGTTAAATGAAAGGAGACAGGTATTAGGATGGATGATGGAGAGTAATTGGACTGTTTGGGTTAGCCATGAATGCCAGCTAATAATGATTAAGCAAAGGGCTTTGCTTTTATGTTTTAATCCCTTAGAGATGAGTAGATGTGAAAGTGCTTCCATTTAGCTGTTTTCTCATTTTCCAGGTCCTTATTCTAGGGGGGTAAACGTTATAGAGAAAGTTTTTTTTCTTCTTCTCAAAACTTGAGATTTCTTAAGATTTATTTTTAATCTTATATTTTATTATTTTGTAAATAGTTTCATTTCTTATTGGCATTGATTCACTAAACCATTTTAGTTAACAAACAGTTTTTTGTTTATTGTTTTAACCGATTCACTAGGGGGGCCAGGTTAGCTAAGTGGTTAACGTACTCACATCTGGGTTGGTAGTCCGGGGTTCGATCCCCACCTGGCCCTCGATTTATTCACGGGGAAGGTGAATAAATCACCTTCACGTCGTCCCTCAGAGAGGACGTTAAGCGGTCGGTCCCGAGCCTGTACCATGTCAGGTACTCGTTAATGATCCCTAATCTAAATACACTTGAGTTAGTCAGTTGGTTAAGACGTCAGTTCCGAGCCTGTACCATGTCAGGTACTCGTTAAAGATCCCTAATCTAAATACAATTGAATTAGTCGGTTAGTTAAGCCGTCGCTTCCAAGCCTGTACTATATCATGTACTCATTAAAGATCCCTAATTTAAATACACTTGAGTTACTCGGTTACTTAAGCCGTCGGTTCCGAGCCTGTATCAAGTCAGGTACTTGTTAAAGATCCCTAATCTAAATACACTTGAGTTAGTCAGTTGGTTAAGACGTCAGTCCCGAGCCTGTACCATGTCAGGTACTCGTTAAAGATCCCTAATCTAAATACAATTGAATTAGTCGGTTAGTTAAGCCGTCGCTTCCAAGCCTGTACTATATCATGTACTCATTAAAGATCCCTAATTTAAATACACTTGAGTTAGTCGGTTACTTAAGCCGTCGGTTCCGAGCCTGTACCATATCATGTACTCATTAAAGATCCCTAATTTAAATACACTTGAGTTAGTCGGTTACTTAAGCCGTCGGTCCCGAGCCTGTACCATGTCAGGTACTCGTTAATGAACCCTAATCTAAATATACTTGAGTTAGTCTGTTAGTTAAGCCATCGATTCCGAGCCTGTACCATGTCAGGTACTCGTTAAAGATCCATAATCTAAATATACTTGAGTTAGTTGGTTAGTTAAGCCGTCGGTCCCGAGCCTATACCATGTCAGGTACTCGTTAAAGATCCCTAATCTAAATACACTTGAGTTAGTTGGTTAGTTAAGCCGTCGGTTCCGAGCCTGTAACATGTCAGTTACTCGTTAAAGATCCCTAATCTAAATACACTTGAGTTAGTTGGTTAGTTAAGCCGTCGGTTCCGAGCCTGTACCTTGTCAGGTACTCGTTAATGAACCCTAATCTAAATACACTTGAGTTAGTCGGTTAGTTAAGCCGTCGGTTTCGAGCCTATACCATGTCAGGCACTCGTTAAAAATCCCCTACTTGAAATGCCCTTGAGTTAGGCATAATTTAGGACTCCCAATTTAGAATCTATAGAATCAAAACCGTTCAAAACAAAAAGCTGGCAAAAGGCTGACGGTACCACCCGCTTGGGGATCGGTTTAAACAATAAAAAAAAAAAATACCTATCCCCGAGTGGTTGATAATATCAGCCGTTTACCGGCTTTTTGTTTGATCAGTTATTCTATATATATATAGTTTATACATTGCCTAAGTTCATACTGTACAGTTCCTATATTTTACCAAACTATAGTGTTAGGGATGTTTAATGAGTACCTGACATCGTACATGGGTACCGACAGCTTAACATCCTCTCCGAGGGACGTCGTACTGTGACTTATTCACTTCCTCCTTGAATAATTTGAGGGCTAAGTGGAGATCGAATCCCGGACTACCAGACCAGACATGAGTACGTTAACCACTCAACTATCCTGAACCCCTAAGAGTTACAGAAAACCTAATAAAGTACTTGGATCTATGCCTCATGCAAGAAATGTTAAAATATTTGTGTTTAGACATATTTTAAAGGGTTTTAAGAGTTTTGTTCCCCTGAATTCCTTAACGATATGATTAAATCCCTTACTTCATTCGCGCTATAATTAAAACACAACCTCTTTAATATCGACAAAGTTTTAAAGAATGCTAGCAATAATTTTCTTCAATGGTATAAGTTCAAGGTCAAAACCACAGCTTAGGAAGCATAGTCTCTTCCTAGGCTTGCTTGAAAACTTGATTTTAATATAATTTTTTCTCATGCTAATGACGAAGGCGATATATTAATTCAAAATTCCACCGGGACACTTTTTTTTCTTTTTTTTCCGACGTAGGATGTGGAAAAATCTGTTCATCAGATCCCTTAGCAAGACGTCTTGCTTAGGGTATGTAGGGTTGGGGGTCCCGACCCACTAGAAAAACCACATCCTATTTCCTGGCAATACCCGACACGGAAACCGACCAGGACACTTAACATATATTTATATTATAATATTATATTTAATTTAAAATTTGAAATAATATATAAAAAATTATTAAAAAAAATGTTAAAAATACATCTTATTGCAAAAGTAAAAATATTACAAAACTTACACACAAAACAGAAAATAATTTTGCATTAAAGTTTGAATTGTTTACATGCCTATATAATCTATCACAGAATGAGTATTACAATGGTTGTTAGTATTGAAATGTACGAGTATTGTTATGTACTGTTACTGTTCAAATATAATTGTTTCGTTCACAAACATAAAATACTGTAGCATCTTGTTTGAATTTTTTTTTCAAATAAATGCAGACGTTTGCTCATGTCAAAAAAAAAATAAAAAATAAAAAAAAAGGACATTTGACACCAAAGAAATTAGTAACTAGGCTTGTATAGGAATTGAAGGATATTTCAGGGCTTTTGAAAGGCTCACAGAGTCTTCTGCACCCTTTCAGGACTGACGCCTCTTGAATTTCTAAACAACCCTTTCCCCTTGTCATCCCTTAAATTCCTATCAACACTTTAACTTTCCTATTTATTACCTTTTTTTTTTTTTTATTATTATTTAATGACCAGTTAAAGTGGTCAAAGAGGCCGAATAAGAAAATCAGATAATTGTAAAATTAATAACTTATTGTTTTTTTTTTTTTTTGACTAATGAGTAGATAATACAGGTGCATAAATGTGTATCTTTAGGACAAAGATATTTTCTAATTTCGTATACTGAAGACCGACATGGCGATAGTAGAAGGGAGGTTAGGTGAAGTGCTGCTTGTCGGCAAAGTCCGCCCTGTGATGCTTGCGATCGGACTTTATCTACTTCCTTCTAATGGTGTCATGTCAATTCGTCCGTCTAGATCAGGTATGGGCAATTTGTGGCCCAACACGTGTTTTTGTGCGGCCCTCGGAGATTATATGGAATTCTATCTTAATATTATTAACAAAAGTTCACTGAGAATTTTGGAAGAAAATTAAATCATTGAAAAGAGAGAGAGAGAGAGAGAGAGAGAGAGAGAGCTCAACAGTAACAAATGCTTTAGCCTTTATATATATATATATATATATATATATATATATATATGGATTAATTTACCACAATGAAAACAATTTTTGAAACAATGCTCTAAGGCCTTTCGTCAACACATCGTCAGAGAGCAAGTGAAGTTAAGTACAGTATTCATAAGAAGTCAAGTCAAGTTTCATCTTATGTTCATTTCTTCTCGACTCATCCACTTAAAACTAAAAAGTCAGTTTTTAGTAGCATGTTCTTAAGAGCTTTCAAAATTTGTAGTGAGGAATTTTTAGATGAAGAAATCAAAAATATTTACAAAATTGCAGGTTCTTTAATGTATTCAAAAAGGTAAATCGACAATCATATCATAAAAAAGGTGAAACAATCCATGATATTAAATAATGAAGAACAGTTCACAAGAAGGAATTTGTTAGTCATTCCATACAGTCCTTGTTTGAAAGATATGCCTTCATTTATGAAAAGATTGGACGTTTCTGTTGTGTTCAGTAATGATGGTAACTTGTTTAACAGACTTGTCAATAATAGCCAAAAAGAAAGGACTGTTGTGTATACAGGATACCATGTACTGACTGTGAAATGTCTTACATTGGACTGACGAGCAAAGGCCTTCTTACAAGGATAAAACAACACAAATATTCCATCAGAAGAGAAGACGAAAAGAGTGCCTTGTTCATGCACATAAGAAACAGTAATGATGTGATTAACTGGAATGAAGCAAATGAATTAATATATGTGTCTTCAGAAAGAAGAAGAAATATCGTGGAAAGTGCGCTCATAAAGAACTTTTATGAGAAGTTGATGAACAATAGCCTAGGACTCTATAAATTAGATGAAGTTTTGATTAGCGGAATAATTAAACAGATGAAGACTTCATCATTAAACACATTCAGGGTTGCCAACAATTCTGGAAACTTCAATCAGCCAAGTTAACAAGTATTTATTGTTTTTTAGTTCACTTGCTCTCTGACGATGTGTTGACGAAAGGCCTTAGAGCATTGATTTAAAAATTGTTTTCATTGTGGTAAATTAATCCATCTATTATATCAAGTGTTATTTTGATTATTATTCATATATATAACAAACACTTTTTCTTTTTCTCGGAGTTTGGTCAGGGTAAATATATGGAATCGCCTTTTTGCCAACGTTTCGTCTTTATTTCAAGACATCCTCAGGGCTATAAATGAAAGCTGGGTTCTGTTACATTACAACAACGGTTGTTGTACCTTAGACTTGATACTTGTGTTAATACATAATTATATGTATTAACAAACAAATAACATTTATTTAACAAAATTTGTTATAAAGGAGAAATATTGAATAGAAATAACGTAAAGTGTAAGTTTAGCAAACTAATAATAGATTTACTGTTATTACCAATTATTATTTATTAGATCATTAGATATGGGATAATGGAAAGATATATATTAAACAATAATGTTGAAGTTAGACAATTTAATTAGAAACGTACAATTCAAATAAAGCTGTAGAAAAGTTTGAATTAATGTTTGAACAACTATAGAAACTTAGTATTCAGAAAGGAGAGTTTTAAAATGAATTACCTTCGAACAATCGTATATTTCATGAACTGTTTGGTTTATGAAATACGAGTCCTAGTTTGGAAAAATAATTGCTATTTTATTGGGATTAGAAAGTCAGCCTGAATTAAAATTAGATTGAGTTTTTAGCATAGATTGCTTGTTACTTTGATTTCAATATTACGTTATAGTTGTAGGTTTTTAATGTAGAATAAATTTAATATAAAACGGAAAGAGTAGACAAAAAAATCTAGAGTGGCCTACACTCAAGTTTATATTAAATTCGTATTAAGCAAACATCAAATAAACATTATATCAAATTCGTTGATGACCAAGTGATATTTGTTGTATTTTAATGTGCCTGTAGATAAATATTTTTTTTATTATTATTTTTTTATGGTGACTATAGCACTGGGTCTTAAAAACTATTGTACTTCCGCCCCTTCTGTACTATAGTACTCCAGTCAGCTTCAATGCCTCCAAGAAGCTCAGCACTTTTACTGGGTCCAGCGGTAAAAGTTTTTCTATGGTTTTGTTGAGTGTCCCGAAGTACTTATCTCTGTGCAGAAAAGTTGCCTGACAGTCAGCCAGCAGGTGCAACGGTGTTTCTTCCTCTTCATTGCAGAATCTACACAAACCATCATTGATAATGCCCATTCGGGCTCCCTACGTTTCGGGAAAAAGTGACTTCCTTTCTCTTTCTTCGGGATAGTCTTTCGGGTCCTTAGTTGCTATTGTGGCAGGTCGGCTCCCACTAGTTAGCACTTTTGGACCCTCTGCGCTTCCGGAGGATGGTCTTCGGACTTCCTTCTCCTTAGTATTATTCAGGGAAAGATCCCTGAAGTTCTATCGGTGGTATTTTGCCCACTCCAGCAGAGCACCTCATACCGGAGTAAGCCTGTTTACTCAAGAGGGTCGCCTGGTACCATTGATCAAGGAATTGACCTTGCGTACTTGCCGATGACAGTAGTGTAAATGTATTATATATAAATGTAACAGAATTTTTTTTTATTTAATACTTTTGTAATATAAACACTCATAATAAACTAAAGGCATGGAGCCAGAGTAGCTGACTGGCTTGCGTGTTTGCAGATGACAGTAGAACAAATGTATTAAAAATAAATGAAACAAAAAAAAATTTTTGAATTTACAATTTGAATAATATATACAATAAAGTAAAGGCATTCACCCAGGGTAGCCAGTCGCTTGCGTGCTCGCCGATGATAATTGTGAAAATGTATTACATATAAATTAAAAAAAAAAAAATTTAAATTTGCGAAATATGAACACTGGTAATAAAATTACGGCATGAAGCCAGAATAGACCAGAGGCTTGTGTGCTCGCTCATTACAGTACTGCAAATCTAATGTATTAGAAATAAATGTAACAAATATATAATAAACTACTACATTAGAGGTTAAAAATGAGTAATTTTAGAAACAAACTTGAACACAACTATCAGATAAAATACGAATGTTCTAAGGTAATTCTAAGACACATTCCTTTCATTAATGTTATTTTATGTTGGGTAAATAAATCGAATATTTCAGTTTACAAATTTTGTCGGTTTTAAATATATATGATTGTGTATATAACTTGAACTGATTTTTTATTTATTTATGTCATAAAATAAATGATTTTTTTTTTACTTTTAAATGATTTTTATTTTGCTACATATAGCTACGGTATATATATCTTGAATCATGTTAAGAATACTATATCGAAAGCTTGGGGCATATAAGAATCTGTTTCCGTGACTTAAAAACAAGAAACAACAATTAAAATGATCCCTGTCAATCATGTTCAGTGAATTTATTTCAATAACAATTACTATAATTTCTGAGTGACAGTTCCTTAATAACAATAAACAACAATTAAAATGATGTCTGTCAATCATGTTCAGTAAATTTATTTCAATAACAATTACTATAATTTCTGAGTGACAGTTCCTTAATAACAATAAACAACAATTAAAATGATGCCTGTCAATCATGTTCAGTAAATTTATTTCAATAACAATTACTATAATTTCTGAGTGACAGTTCCTTAATAACAATAAACAACAATTAAAATGATGCCTGTCAATCATGTTCAGTGAATTTATTTCAATAACAATTACTATAATTTCTGAGTGACAGTTCCTTAATAACAATAAACAACAATTAAAATGATCCCTGTCAATCATGTTCAGTGAATTTATTTCAATAACTATTGCTATAATTTCTGAGTGACAGTTCCTTAATAACAATAAACAACAATTAAAATGATCCCTGTCAATCATGTTCAGTGAATTTATTTCAATAACTATTGCTATACTTTCTGAGTGACATACAATACAGGGTCACGGGTGTTCTAGTATCATATAAAACTACTCGACTTGAGGCTATAGATTTTGTAAGCCGTATTTGAAGGAGATTGAGTGCACACCTATATCTTTCAACCCTTACAATTCTCTGCTAGAGACAGACATGCATATCAAGAATTCCATCCCTTTCTTTTCTAGATTTTTATTTTTTCTCCCCTTAAGTGATTTTATTTTATTGATATCACAAGCGATTATTGATTTATTGTGAAGTTGTTTTCAAGAAAAGGCAATCTGTTCCACTCCACTATCCCTGTAGATTTCCAATCATCTCATTGTTTTAATAGTTTATATATATATATATATATATATATATATATATATTTATAAAGATTTCAAATAAACACGTGAAATAACAATCAATGATCAAACCACAATAAGAAATGGGAAAACAACAATAAGATCTTTCAACCGTAACAAGCGGTCTTCGTCAGAGTCAAAAACCCGTAATTGTAAGGGTTTTTGACTCTGACGAAGACCGCTTGTTACGGTTGAAAGATCTTATTCTTGTTTTCCCATTTCTTTGTGGATTTATATATATATATATATATATTATATATATATATATATATATATATATATGAATATAAAAAGATTTCACATAAACACGTGAAATAACAATCAATGATCAAACCAGAATAAGAATTGGGAAAACAAGACTAAGAACTTTCAACCATAACAAGCGGTCTTCATCAGAGTCAAAAACCGAACTGGTTTTTTGGGTTTGAGTTGGGTCAGTTGGGTTTTTGGGTTTGGGTCGGGTCAGTTGGTTTTTGGGTTTGGGTTGGGTCAGTTGGGTTTTTGACTCTGATGAATACCGCCTGTTACGGTTGAAAGAGCTTAGTCTTGTCTTACCATTTCTTATTGTGGTTTGATCATATATACAAACTACATATACAAAAATAAATAAAATATACGAATAATAATTTATATAGACCAATGAATACTAAAACAGTTCATTCTTTAACATTCAATGACTCGTAAAAATTGTCTGTCCCTAAATTCAATACTAGGAGAGAATTATCATAGGAAACGGAAATGAATTTTGGAACTATAAACTCATTAACTAACCTCTAATTTCATAATAAATTGTATATATTTATGTAAAGTTACTATAATTCAAATATAATATTCGTGATAAAATTCGATAAACAAGAAAATTGTATGAAAAAATCTCACGTATTAACAAAATGCCGATGTGTAGTTGGATGGATGGGAGTGCATCAAAATGTTGGTAGACCAGTGTCATAGGCATAGGGGGAGGGGGGGTAGTCAGATGTTCCGTCCCGGGCGTACTTGGTGGGGGGGGGGGGGGGTATTTCGAGGTGGTAAACAAGAAAATAAACCACCAAAATTAGTTTTTAAGGTCGTAATTGTTTCTCTGATTTATTTTTATAATACTCTTGTTAAACGGATTTTCATTGTAATATTTCTAAAAATAAAGATTCATTTCTTTTAAAACTTTTTTTAATGATTCCTTCGGTGTTGCCTCAGTAATCAACTAAAATAATCAGGAAATAATAGACCTTATTATATCCTAGGTGCATAAATGTCTATTAAATATTACAAATTTTTAGTATTTGGCAAGTTGAACTTTCAAAATTTTGACTTTTAATTTTTTAAATTCATGCATTTCGTCATTATCACAGAGGTTAGTATTATTAATATTAAAACTATAAATACCGTCTTATTTCCTATAGTGCTGCTGAAGCTCTCGGACCGGTTTCAGGTGTCACCCATCTTCAACAAGAAATCATTTCTTGTTGAACATGGGTGACACCTGAAACCTGTCCGAGAGCTTCAGCAGCAGTGAACGAGGTAAGACGGTATATTATAGTTTTAATATTTACCTTTTTAGTTAAACATTTAACATGAATAGGAATTTTATTTTATTTTTTACTTTTTAGACGCAGGAAAGTTTTGTTATCGTTTTTTATACCAATTACTTTTAACTTTTAACGAATAATATACTAAACAATAGTCCTTAGATATTGATAATCTTCGTGTATGTCCTAAACATATATTTTATCTCCAGAAGGGGTGAAAAGGTATAGTTTAACGTTTAGTTTTTATTAGAATTAGTAATAATACATTCCGTCATACCTCGTAAAGTCTCTGAAAAGCTCGACCGGTTTCGGGTCCGTCTGGATCCCATCTTCAAGAGCACCTAACTGACTGTGAATGTTGTTTTCCTATAACCTACCTATATATAGAGCATCTACATTGTGTAATCAGTGTTGTGTGTGTAGTTAATTTAATAGCAATTAAAGAAATAGGAAAAAAAAATTAACTACACACACAACACTGATTACACAATGTAGATGCTATAAATAGGTAGGTTATAGGAAAACAACATTCACAGTCAGTTAGGTGCTCTTGAAGATGGGATCCAGACGGACCCGAAACCGGTCGAGCTTTTCAGAGACTTTACGAGGTATGACGGAATGTATTATTACTAATTCTAATATTACTAACCTCAGTGGAACTAACCCATTAACTATGTTTAGTTTTTAGATAATAATGTAAAAAATTTAATCCCCGCACTTAAAAACAGGGGCCGATACGAATTTTTAATACGAAAACAAGGATACGAATTTTTATTTTATTTATTAATTTTTAGACCTCGGAAAGGTGCATTATCAGTTTTTTATACTAATTATACTATCTTTTACTTATACTTATACTATCTTTTAAATTTTTATTTTAACTTTTAACTTGAATACGAACTCTAAATACATTTGAGTTAGGCAAAATTTAGGACTCCCACTGTAGAATCAATCTTCATTATGTGGTATCACAAAGGACCAATGCTTGGTCTTACGTGTGTTCCCTTGTGGGACTGCCACTGCAACCTAACCTAACCTATTCTAACTTGAATACGAATTTTATTTTTTTCATTAATTTTCGTTGTTTATAGTAAATCAATCAAAATTATATATATATATCAATCAACTATCTTTTGAATGGGTGATTGTTTCTGTATTGAAGTTGACAAGGCATTATTGAAAAGATCCCTGCGGTTTTATGCATATCTTGATAAAACGCTTATCATTAAAGTCACACAGAAGAAAAGCGGAAAGGAGAAGAAGAAGTGCTTTTTGTTAAAAGCAGCAAAAGCAATCGTTAGTGGCCCATTGACAAGACAAGCCTCTCGCTTCATCTTTTTCTCTCTCTCTCTCTTTATTAATCCATCTCCATTTCAATTCAACATTCGTCCACAATCCAACTTCTCATTTGTCCTCTTTTATCAAAAACAAAACTTCCGATTTATTTACAAGTCTTTCTTCAATTCTAAGCATAATTACTTCTTTTTTTTTCTACTCCTACATTTGTTTCCGTTTATTTTTCAACAAACAACTCTGTTTTCTTATGGATTTTTGTTGTTCTTTTAACATTTTAAGCATTTTTATTTGAAGTGCTTGTTTTATTTAATCTCTATATATAAAGTTCGTGAATTTGTTTGTTTGTTTGTTCACCCATTTTCCGTGAAGATAAAGACCTGAAATTAAATATATATTATTTATTACCTGAATAATATTAAATAAAAGAAAATTATCGCTATAATCTCAAAATTGGAGCCAGGGTAGCAAATATCTTACGTACTCGCCGATGACAGTAATGCAAATGTATAATATATAAATGTAAAAAAAAAATTTTTTTTTTAATGTAAAATTTGCGAAACATAAACACTGGTAATAAAGTAAAGGTATGGACCCAGAGTAGCCCAAAGGCTTGCATGCTCGCTGATGACAGTAGTGCAAATGTATTATAAATTAATGTAACAAATATATTATAAACTATTACATTAGAGGTTTAAAATGAATAATTTTAGAAACAAACTTAAACACAACTGTCAGATAAAATACGAATGTTCTAAGATAATATCATAAAGATGCATTCCTTCCATTAATGTTATATTATGTTGGATAAATAAATTGAATATTTCAATTTACAAGTTTTGTTTGTTTTAAATATATTTCATCGTCTATATAACATGAATTGTTGTTTTATTAATTTCTATCCTAAAATGAATGATTTCTTTTTTCTTTTAAATGATTTTTATTTTTCTAAATATACTTACTGTGTACATATCTTGTTTCATGTTAAGAATACTATATGAAAAGCTTGGGCCACATAAGAATCTGTTTCCGTGCCTTAATAACAAGAAACAATTACAATTATCCCTGTCAATCATGTTCAGTGAATTTATTTCAATAACTATTGCTATAATTTCTGAGTGACACAAAGGGCACGGATGGTTTAGTTTTAAGTAAAATATGAGTATGAAGTAAAGAAATGATTATTTTAACGCACTGTATCTATTTTATTCTAATAGAAGTGCTTGTATCTGTTTTATAAGGTTTTATAACTTTACAAGAATGATTAAAGAATACGTTAAAAATGCATTCATGTAAGCATGGATTAGTCGGGCATGGATAGCAAACATGACATGGGTAAAAAGGCTTTTACCATGATATGCATAACATAAATGTTTTCGAGAACTGAGTTTTGATATTAATGTTGAATAATATTCAAACGATAATTTTCATTTGGTTTTTATACGTTTTAAATATTTTCTTTTATAGTGATAATGTTCGTTTATTGTTTGTTTTCCAACGCCCACAGTTATAACTCTTTCATCTTTTAGTGGTGTTCTAGGGGCGGAAATTGTGCCTCCTTTATTATTTGGCACCAATTTTAGTAATGGGTGAGCCATATTACGTAATTATATTATTATAGCTATAATCTTAATAGTATATAATAATTAATATTATATAGCTATAATAATAGCTCAATGTACCTATAATACCTATATTATAGCTATATTATGATTCTACATTGAGAGTTTTAAATGTTGCCTAACTCAAGTGTATTTAAAGTAGGGATCTTTAACGAGTACCTGACATAGTACAGGCTCGGTACCGACAGTTGAACGTCCTTCTCCTAGGGACGATGTGGCTATATTTATCCACCTCCCGCAGTAATAAAACGATGGCTAGGTGGGGATCGAACCCCAGACTACCAGCCCAGAGGCGACCACTGAGTTAACCTATCCCCAGTAACGCCAACTATCTAAAAGGTTTACATAAATTTCAAATACACATGAATAAAATATTTTATATTTATATCTCTTGTTTGAATAATAAATGTATCTATGTTATATAGCTGTAGAAATTAAACTATTAATTTTAATGCTATATAAATGGTCTTAATTTGGCGTAGTGCATGTTAAAATATGCTGACTGCTTTCGGTGGTGATATCACAGAGTTGCCATTTGCATTTACGATTACCTTCAGAGAGGGTTGCTTTCCCTTAGTCATTAGTTATTAATAGGAGTGAAGCGGTTAATTCCGACATTACCTCGCGAAAACGTCATAATTTACCATTTTTTTCACCCTAATAATGAAATAAAACTGCCAACTGTTATATACAATCCAGTTATTATAACTTTCTTTTATTTATTGTTACATTGAAGTTATTTTACTTTGTTTGTTTCGATAATTTGTTTAAGTCTCTCTTATTACTCAAATGATTTTAAATTTTAAAAGCTTGCTAAATCTTTCAAGGTATGTTTAAACTAAATATATGGTTAGTAGGAGTACGGTGACCATATCTTCACTTAAACAAACCAGACATTAATGGTACCATATTCCTCCACGGAAGTACTACGTCATGGAGTTTCTGATCATGAGAAGGATTCTGATGACCATGTTTTAAGGGGGTGGTGGTGGGGGGGGGGGGGGGGCTCAGTGGTTAACGTACTCTTCTTCTCGCCTTTGAACTGGTAGGTCTGGGGTTCGATCCCCACCTGGATTTCCTTTATTTACGCGGGAGGTGAATAAACCTGAGCACGTCACCCTCGGAAGGGTGACGTAAAACCGTCGGTTCCGAGCCAGTATCACGTCAGATACTCGTTAATGACCCCTAATCTAAATGCACTTGAGCAAAATTTAAAACTCCAATGTAGAATCAACAGGTATTACTAAAATGGGTGCCAAATAATAAATGAGCCACAATTTTCGCAGCTAGAACAGTACTAAAAAGTGAAAGCCTTATAAGTGTGGGCATTAAAAAGCTAACTAACTTATCAAGTTTTTTAAGCAGAACTTGAAAGGAGTGCTTAGAGCCAAAAGAGATCTCTAGAAATCCGTAGAGAAATCCCTAGGTTGCTTTATGAATTGTTTGTTTGTGTGAGTGTGTGTGCATATGTGTGTGTGCGTGTGTGGTGCTGCAAGTGTGCCCGCATACATGTGTAGTATTAATCGAATACAGGAGTAAATACTTAAGTAGTAGTTAGTTGAGGAGTGTATTACTTCCTTCATACTGTACCATTCCTATACTTCGACAAGTATTACTACTTGACAAGTATTACAAGTAGGTACTACGTAATACGAACTTACTTATTACGTAATACGTTAGTATTACGTCCTGACCTTAAAATCTTCAATGGTACACAATAATTCTTATTATATTATGATAATGCAGCAAAACAATTATAATAATTAACAATGATGATAATAACGAAAATATAATATCATATTAAATCTAAATTAATGTAATACTGATTTACGATAATTATTATTATTATATTAATTTTTATTTGAAAATTAAAATTTATTTTAAATTTTAATGAAAATTAACAAATTATACTATTCAAATTATAGTAAAATAGTTAATTGAATTAAAATATAGTTACTTAGGAAAAGTATGAGTAATTTTTTAATGCTGGGTTGATTTTAAAAAAGAAATATTATAATTAGTTCTTTAAAAAAAATTTTTATGAAAAAAAACTAAAATTCTTCTTGGTTAAGTGCTTTTAAAACGTAAGTGCATCTAATAGAAGAAGATTCTAGAAAGTATTTCTGCGAGAAAAGTGAACTGGTAATCGTAAAAATAGCAGAGAAGACACCAGCTGGCCTGAAATGTCTCTTAGTAAAAGACCGACTTGAAAAGCAACAGAGGCCGCGCCAACTTGGTTGTTTCAAAAACTTCAAATACCCTAGGCCCAAACACTGAGGGCTTTTAAAACTTTGCCCCCCAATCATCATGTCCACTATAGTGATTGAATCAAGTGTCTAAGCAACAATTGTGCTTGTTTACAAGTGTCAATCCATAAAGTTTTTTTTTTTTTAATTCTTATAGAACCTGAAGTAGGACTTATTTAAAAATCTAACGATTTAAAGACCTTAGTTTTTTTTTCTACATTCCATATTGTAATTTGAAGATTCATTGTTATTTCACGTGTTTATGTGAAATCTTGTTTTATATAATATATAATAATATATAATATTATATAATATATATATATAGGAAACAGTCCTTCCTTAATACATGTCAGATTGAATTTACGGCCTATTGTTTTTTTAATTAATTATTGAAAAATAATTAATAATCATTGAAAACCAAACGTATGGTAAGTTAATCTACCGAGTTCCTTGTGAATTTAAAAGACTATTAAGGGCTTTGGAAAAGTTATCCAAAAAATTAATTAAAAAAACAATAGGCCGTAAATTCAATCTGATATATATATACGTATATATATATATATTAGTGTATACTGGCAGCAAGTCTTCTTTTAAACAAGTGTTGTTTAAAAAGCACAGCGGCTTCAGCATTAATAATCTTCTTAGAAAGATGTTCTATTTGCCTTATTATTTTCTTGTAATTCACTGGTAGATCAAAAATTAATCCACCGAATTCCATAACGTATATATATATATATATACATATATATATATATATATATATTATATATATATATATATAATATATATATATAAGATTTCACATAAACACGTGAAATAACAATCAATGATCAAACCACAATAAGAAAATGGGAAAACAAGACTAAGATTTTTCAACCGTAAACTCTGACGAAGACCGCTTGTTACGGTTGAAAGATCTTAGTCTTGTTTTCCCATTTTCTTATTGTGGTTTGATCATTGATATATATATATATATATATATATATATATATATATATATATATATACATCTGAAAAAAACAACGCATAAAGAACGAAATCACATACTTGGATCAATATTTCGAGCCGAAGTTCATCATCAGGAAGAGAGTAGAAGGGAAGATGAAAAAGTACGTGCGTTCCCGCAGTCCATTCTTATGCTAATTTTGATTGCAGTTATTTATGGCTGTACTTTTCTTTGACAAAAAAATTTTTGTAGTTTTCAATAAAGAGCTATTTTTATTACACGTGTAGTTCAATGATGTATTATTGAAACATTAAGTAGTCAAATAACCAATGATCAAAATGTGCTTTGTTTTTACGATACACGTAATAGGAAGAATTCAGCAAGAATGGGTACACTGCTCTGCAAAAGAATGATATACTCTGCATACACTTTTTCTCTAAAAGTGAATATCTATAAAGCCTATAATTATAACAACGATGTGAAATATGATGAAATTTGATGATATTTTTGGCTTTACAGTGAATTGAGATTAGTTCCAGTTTGTAACGAAGAACTATTGGATGTCAGATTTTATTCTGATACAAATTACTTGAACCATGATTTCATACTTTTTGGAACATAGCCATTTTCTCTCAATACAGGCATCATCATGAAAATATAGTTACTTTTTTTTGTTTTCAACACTCTATCGCTGTTTTAATGCCAAAAAACTGAGGGTTATTTCTATATTTGGCACTCGTTATCAAGTTGATTTTTACAATTGGCAGTCCTATTTTACCTTTGTCAGGTTTATTAAAATAGGAATTTCTAGAGATTAACTGGCATTGTATAGAGTTTGAACTAACACCTTTACGTTTTTTCTTCAAGATTGTTTATCTTCTACCTAGCAAGTTTAAGGTCATGAAAATGATTCAAACTTCAAGTTTTCAGTCTAAAGGCAAGCACGCAACCGTTAGATTACACCTGACCCTATTAGAGAAATATATTTATATGAAAAAAAGTCGGTTTAAGGGGTCTTAAAACAAATGGATTCGTCAAAATTGTGAAATCAATTCTTTCTACAATTTTGTATACTAAAAATAGTAGTATTTAATAGTATTTTAACAAGTAATCATAAAGAAGGGGTCCGAGATATATTCACTCGTAAGGTGAGGACGTTAAGCCGTCGGTCCCGAGCCTATACCATGCCAGGTACTGGTTGTTTAACAAAATCCTTACTCAAAATGCATTTGAGTTAGACAAAATTTAGAGGCTCCCAATGTAGAATCTGTAGAATTACCGATCAAACAAAATGCCGGTAAAAACGGATGACTTTATTACCCTCTAGGGTTCAGTTTAAACAACAAAAAAATAATCATATAGAAATATTCAAAAATGGAAACATGAATTCATAAATACATTTATGTAAGAGGCCGTATGTTAAACAATGGTTTGTTTACTTCCTTGTATAAGAGCTTTGAATTCTATATGGTAATGCCCCTAAGTTTTTTAAATGCGACTATGGAAAATCATTTTCCAGTATCCCTCTTAGAGAGAGGTTTGTTATTAGTTGAAAACCTTGTGCCTCATTTAGAAATTTCATCAATTCAAAGTAAGTATAACAGAATCAGCAAAGCTTCAGATAGAACAGAATAAATAACAGCAGTAGTGTCATATGTAAAGTTGAAGACCCAGCGATGTCGAAACCATAACGGTAACTTGAAACTTGGTTGTGTTCACTTTGTCGATTCAAAATTCTTTTCTATGAAATTGAAAATTCAGCTTTTTTAATTATCTGAGATGACTGCTTTATATATATATATATATATATATATATATATATCAGTTCAAAAGTGAAGAAAAGCAACACACAGAGAAAGAGACACAAATTTTCTCCTGAAGACGGATCATCCGAAAATTTGAGTATGTAAGTGTGTATCTTTCTCTGTGTGTTGCTTTTCTTCATTTTTGAACTGATTTGCGTCCAGTTTGGATCGTTTTTTCGATTTTTGAGTGAATATATTATTGTATATATATATATTCACTTGATAAACGGAAAGACGATCCAAACTGGACACAATAAGAGTTCAAAATTGAAGATAGGTAGCACAGAAAGTAAAAGAAACACACTTACTAGTAACAACGGGTTACTAGCCGTTGCGTCTACAACAAGCTTGGTCTCCCTTTCTCTTTTCTCCTGAAACGGATTACCCGAAAAGTTGAGTCTGTAAGTGTGTTTCTTTTACTTTCTGTGCTACCTATCTTCAATTTTGAACTGTTATATATATATATATATATATATCACAATAAGAATGGGAAAACAAGACTAAGATCTTTCAACCGTAACAAGCGGTCTCCGTCAGAGTCAAAAACCCAACTGACGAAGACTCTGACGAAGACCGCTTGTTACGGTTGAAAGATCTTAGTCTTGTTTTCCCATTCTTATTGTGGTTTAATCATTGATTGTTGTTTCACGTGTTTATGTGAAATCTTTATATATATATATTAGTACACTTTGGGAGCAGACCTTTTTTAAACACATTTTGTTAAAAGCCTTGTATGAAGTATTATATATATATATATATATATATATTTATATATAAAGTTCTCTTTTCTCGTTGTTTGTATTGTTGTTTTTATATTTTTCATTTATGTTTTGTTATAGTTCTCTGTATATTGTCGTTATGTTTTCTGCACTTAGTCATAAAGTCAATATAAAGGGCATTGCATAACCATTTTAAAAGTTCCTGCTTCCCCATATGAAATAGATGCATACTCGATACTCCCCACCTATACCCACTTCCCTCCTGGTTAGTTGCACTGCAGACACCGACCCTTGATTATATACTCTGTTTCCTTGTTTCATTTTGTATAATTTATTTTATACTATAGATAACTCTGTGATGACATTGGATTTTTTTAGTTATACCTGAAGAAAGACTTACGTGTTTGAAACGCGTTTTTTATATGTTTAAACTTCTATATGCGGAGACTTGTTGATTAACTTTATTTGAAGTTGTCATTATTGTGGCAGCACTGTAGCAGACGGTGATAAGTTTGAAGACTCAGTTCATGGTGTTAATTCGCGGCATTTTCTGTTTTGATTGAATGTTGTTCATTAACTTTTTATCGTATAAAAGATGAAGTTGTCATTATTGTGGCAGCACTGTATCAGACAGTGATAAGTTTGAAGACTCAGTTCACGGTGCCAATTGGCGGCACTTTCTGTTTTTATTGAATGAATCATTGATGAAATGAGATATAGTTCGCGCACTTTTTGTTCTAATTGGAGTTTCATGACTTGACAAAATTGCTGACAACTATCAAGTAATTGCTCTCTAGGTTAGTAAGCTTATAAAGAGAGACAGCTACTCCTGGTTAGAACGCCACAAAGCATGAGGAACGAGTGATTTGTTTTGTCTTAAGGCCGTACAAGGCTCCTCCGATCGATATGGTGCCCCCTGACAGGTTGCTGCGCGCATGTGCTTTTCCGGTGACCTCTTACTCTACAACAGCCGTTTTGGCCTCCGGCCCACATTCGCAAGTCATCCCAAGACAAGTCATTGAAGAACTGGCGATGATTTCTTTTATAATCGTAATTTTCATGTCTTACATATCAGTGATCTGTTCTGTCAAAGTCGTAAGAGTTTGATTCTTTGCTTGAAAAAATCTTTTTTAAGATCAATCAAAAGTACCAACTCTACTTGAATTACTTCCTTATTACATCATTGTTCATAAAACAATCTACCAGTAAAGAAATCTAACCATTACAATAAAGAGTGTCGATATTAGAACTTTTACAATCTAACTAGACCTGAATTCAAATCAGACTTATAACAAAAATATGATACTTTTTCCAAAAGAAGACAATAAATTTTTCATTATTTTCTATTTCGACATGTACTTTAATGCAAATTTAAGTGAAACAAATTGTACCGGGGTAAATGGATAAAACGAAAATACAAACTAATGAGTGAAAATAATTAACTTTGAATTAGACGTTCCATTTATTTTACTTTTTTTTTAATGTTAATATTATGTTCTTCACTTTCTAACAAATTGAATGATATATTAATAATTTTATTTTATTGATAATTTTAAATTAAAAAAGGCCACAAATTAAGTGGAAAAATCGGGTAAAAGAGAAATCGAATACAAAAAAATTTCATGAAGAAAATGTCATTTCTAAATTTCTGCATCCATCTTCATAAGAAAAAAATGTATAATATGTAATTTTGGTATCAACAAGAAATTGGTCAATGCAGAAGCTGCTGATAATTTTAATAAAATATGAAAAAATAGATATCTCAAAACTTGTCATAGCGATTCCACTATATAAATGTTAGTTTTGAGACGATTCCAAAATTTGTTCTGATTTTGATACCAAAAATGATTCTGATGCTTTGGTTCCGATTCCTGCTTAGGTTTTACCTATATATGTTTAGCAACTTAACTATCTTAATTAATTTTTGTGTTGGTCTTACTTGTTCAATGTATAACAAATGATAGACAAATTATAAATGAAGTTAGATCCAGGTAAACAAAGGTATGAATAGTGAGTAACCAGAATATTTTAGGCAATGATTATCAAAATCAATCTGAAGAAATTTTCTCTATAACGTCAGTAAGAATAATGACTAAATTAGAATAACCATCACAAAAATAATAATATATATGCTATACAATATTACTTTATTAGCTGGGTTAATACTCACAACATTGGTTAATTGTACACATTCATTAATATTCAAGGTGTTGTGCAATTTTATTTAAAATATTTTCCTTTTTATGGCAAAAAAAAAGTTACGTTTCAATTAAATTAAATGATTTTGATGATATAAAAAAAAGCTATAGACCAATTTTTTTTTTAGTGGTATTTGTGAATTAAATAAATAAAGTTATTAATAAAGAATGTTATGTAAAGTAAACTTTGTAATAAATTTTGCAACTAGTAACTACCAACTATGTTTGATTAACATTCCTTCATCTGTAGTTAACATTAATTAGTCTTATTACCATTTATTACCCTTAAATTACCTGATTTAGTTAAGGAAGTATGAAAAATGTGTATTTTAAAAGAGACAGGGTTAAAAGGATATGCGTGGCATCCCTGATTTGACCACCTCTAACCACCACTTCTTATCCATAATAGATCTTTACTCAGAGAATGCAAAGCCTGAAGACCAAACGACCACGAAGACGACATATTCCCTTACTGACTGACTCCCCCATTCTTGATATTGTTTACTGACCCAACAAAAAACAGCAGGATGAGAAACTAGCAGTAGTGGGCCTCTGGTCCGGAACTGCTATTTACGACATGCACTGTTGTGCATAGTAATATTCGTTGGTTGTTGGTCGTTGATCCATAATTGAACCCAGTCATTAATAAATTATGTTGAAGAAACATCAGTATTTTTCCTGTATCTGCCGTCATTCTATTTCTTATTGGTTAAAAATTAGTTCCTTTTAAACGAAATAACCCTTCAATCTGGAAGTACTTGTGTTCACAAGTACAAAGTACAAAAAAGTACTGGAAGTACTTCTTTGAAACAGATGACAAATTTTGAGAATTCTCTGGTTGCAATACCACCAATGAAGGTGATTTTCACTTTCTTCAATTATGTTAACTTTTTCATGATTTGACTTTGGAGACAGAAGCAATCTATACGTTAATACTTTGAGATAAAAAGTCAGCGTCTTTTATACACCGTATGTCGACGTATGACGACGTGAGACAAAGTATAGAATTAAGTTGTGTTAGTTCTTCTGAAATTTCTTTCCTATGTTAAATATAAAGTGTTATTCACCGTTTCAATATTTCGATATCTTCATCATCAGAAGTAGGTCTTCTATTATTCATTTAATATCTATTTTGATTGTTTCTACCTATATCTTATCTATCGATAATAACAATCTCTCAAACAAAATGTCTAAAACATTCTATTTTATATTGAATTGGATTATTCGTGCTAACAAATATAATTTTGTCATAAAGGCACCTTCGTTTATTCATTTGTGGCTAAAGTTTTATTCAATATGTCTTAGTGCATTAAAAATGACATTAACTTTATTTCTCCTACACACTCGTTGAACTACTTCATCACTTAGATTGAAAAGACTTCAAATTAAGCTTGAAAAAACATTTTCAATTACAGTAATTTAAACCTTTTTAATGGCAAAATCATAAATTTGCTTCATTAACTGTGTAATCTGTTATAGTGTCTTATTTATTCATTTTAGGAAAAGTATTAAGTTTCCACATAAAAATGTTTATTACAAGAAACTAGACAACGCGTTTCGAACACTTGATGTTCTTCAGTGCTTTCTTGGTTTCACCTCCCGAACAACTACCCCAGCAGAGCGGATGTTACCTGAAGAAGAACATCAAGTGTTCGAGACGCGTTGTTTAGTTTCTCGTAATAAACTTTTTTGTGTGGAGACTTAATCCTTTTCCTTCTGTTACCGGTAATGAAGACAAAAAACTATCAACCCATCCAAATCTCCTTGTTTGGGAACTAAATCCTACTCCCAACCTTTCCTAATCCCACGAGCCACAAAGTTTCCTACTTAAACTAAAAATGACGACCACATGACTCTAAAAGTATACAGTACCTCAGAGAATGCAAAGCCTGAAGACCAAACGACCACGAAGACGACACATTCCCTTACTGACTGATTCACCCATTCTTGACAATGTTTACTGACCTAACAAAAACAGCAGGATGAGAATCCAGCAGTAGTGCACCTCTGGTACGACATGCACTGTTGTGCATGGTAATATTCGTTGGTCGTTGATCGTTGAACTTTTCCTAACATCATAAATTTGCAATATTACGAGTCTTTGTACTGGCACTATTAACTTTCTTATAATAATAAATTTAACATAATGCTTGTTAATGGTATTAACGTAGGTAATTTGTTAATTAAAAACTCATATAGAAGTTGGATTACTACGGTTTTTACAAAATTGCGTGTAAAGGTTGTCTTATATTATGCATAGATCAGACGGGTAAATCATTAAAACTGCGTGTCAAATAACATCAGTACTCCATAATAAGAAATTGACAAAATCGAGCCTTATTTTTGGATATAAATAATGAGAATCATAATAAAGATTTGAAAAAGCTAAAAGAATCAAATATAAAAGATTAATATTGGTATGAAATATTATCGAACATTCATTAATTAACTTTAAAAATCAATACTATATTAGTTATTAATACGTAATTAGTAATAAGTGTAAGTGGGGGCCAGGTTAATTCAATGGTTAACGTACTCGCCTCAAACTAATAGGACCGGAGTTCGATACCCACCTGGCCCTCGATTTATTCACGCGGGAGGTGAATAAATCTGAGCACGTCGTACCTCCGAGAAGGACGTTAATAAACCGTCGGTCCCGAGCCTGTACAATGTCAAGTAGTGGTTAAAGATCCCTACTCTAAACACACTTGAGTTAATCAAAATTTAGGATTCACAATGTAGAATCAATCTTCATTGTGTGGTATCACAAAGGGCTAATGGTTCCCTTGTGGGGCTGCCACTGCAACCTAATCTAACCTAATAAGTGTGTAAGTAGTCATCAGTCATATACTAATACGTCAACAGTTAGTAATAGTATATTAAAATTAGATTCAATATTAACGAAAGCAGTAGCTTAGTCTACCAGGGCACACAAACAAAGAGTTCACTTATTTCCTCCAGAACTCTTTTGTCTACTCTGATAGACTAAACGTTTTATTCCCTTTCCTTTGCTCTTTGTAAGCTTTAAAATGCATTCATTGCTTCTCTTTTTTCTCAACACCACACCAGATGTCGTATTTCCCCTGCTTCAGTTCGAATAAAACTCTGACGGAGAGAAATTCAGTTGGGTTTTTGACTTTGACGAAGACCGCTTGTTACGGTTGAAAGATCTTAGTCTTGTTTTCCCATTTCTTATTGTGGATTGATATATATATATATATATATGGATTAATTTACCACAATGAAAACAATTTTTTAAAAACAATGCTCTAAGGCCTTCCGTTAATACATCTTCGGAGAGCAAGTTCACTTGCTCTCCGAAGATGTATTAACGATGGATTAATTTACCACAATGAAAACAATTTTTTAAAAACAATGCTCTAAGGCCTTTCGTTAATACATCTTCGGAGAGCAAGTGAACTTGCTCTCCGAAGATGTATTAACGAAAGGCCTTAGAGCATTGTTTTTAAAAAATTGTTTTCATTGTGGTAAATTAATCCATCTATTATATCAAGTGTTATTTTGATTATTATTCATATATATATATATATATATATATATATATATATATATATATATATATATATATACTAAATAATCACAATAAACACGTGATGAAACTAATGAAAGTATAAGCCACAAGGAAAAGTAAAAAAACACAGAAAATATGCTAGAAAGAAAGTATGCTAGAGCATATTTTCTGTGTTTTTTTACTTTTCCTTGTGGCTTATACTTTCATATATATATATATTGTAAACAGAAAAACGATCCAAAAGGACAACAAACGTTTCACAATTAATCAAAAACACAGAACTAAGGAACAAACATACTTACTGTCTCTAAATTTCGGTTGAACCGTCATCTGGAGAGTTGAGAAAGGGACACCAAGCGCACTTGCGAATCGACAGTTTGAGACAGTCTGCAATCGTCGCTTCGTAACTGGGCTTTGGTGTTCCTATCTCTACTCTCCTGATGACAGTTCAGCCGAAAATTAGAGACCGTAAACGTTTGTATTTCAATTGCTTACTATTCAATGAATGAATTAATTAATTATGGTAAGATTCAAAAGAACTTATAACTTTTTCCTTTTTTTCCAGTAATTTAGTAATAATTTCCTAAATAAATATTGTTTAATAATTCATTAACTGCGCAATGTGTTATAGTGTGGTATTTAAGTAAGATGTAACCTGAAGAGGAACATCAAGTGTTCGAAACGCGTTGTTTAGTTTCTTGTAATAAACTTTTTTGTGTGGAGTCTTAATATTTTTTCTAACTTGTTTAATAATGTGAGGGTATTCAAAAAGTTTTGTTTTCTAATTCCAATTACATTGAATGTATTAATAATAGTTAGAGCAGTTGACAACTTAATTTGTACGTATTATTTCCATTATTATTAAAAATATCTTTTTCCATATAGAATGACAAGAGCATTATTTCTGTATCTCTTGTATGCAATATGGGAGCAGCAGAAATATTATCCTCGTTATATGGGACACTGCTTAGAAAGCTTAGGCGATTCTCTCGTGGGTATTCATCGACCGATATCCAAAAGTATTGCATTTCAAATAGTTCCTAACAAATATATTCCTATTTTTTTTTTCAAAACATTTTTTACAAGTAAAGTTTTTTATATAAATATTTTTCCTATATTATTATCATTTTGCATACTTATTTCCATACGTACTGTGGTTTAAACGTTGACCATGAAGTATATATCTCTTATATTTTACATATGATAAGGCGGTCAGGTTAGCTCAGTGGTTAACTTACTCGCCTCTGGGCTGGTAGTCCGGGGTTCGATCCCCACCTGGTCTTAGATTTATTCACGCGGGAGGTGAATAAATCTGAGTACGTCGTCCCTCGGAAACGACCTTAAGCCATCAGTCCCCGAGCCTGTGCGATGTAAGATACTCGTTAAAGATCCCTACTCAAAATGCACTTGAGTTATGAAAAATTTAGGACTCCCAATATATAGAATCTGTAGATTCTAAAACAGAAAACCGATCAAACAAAAAGCCGGTAAACGGCTGACGTTATCATCCGCCAGCGGATCGGTTTAAAGAATAAAAAAAAATCGGACGATATGTTTTAGTGAGTTTTTAATTATTGTATTTAGTTACTTAATATTTTTTTATTTATTATTTTTAAATAATAAATTAGATTTCAATAATATATATACAAAACACTTTTTCTTTTTCTCGGAGTTTGGTCAGGGTAAATATATGGAATCACCTTTTTGCCAACGTTTCGTCTTTATTTCAAGACATCCTCAGGGCTATAAACTAACAAAAAACAATAAACAATGGACATTTTTTTCATTTCTACTTTAAAAACATTATAAACAAATTGAAAAAAGAACTTACTGAAGGCTTGGTTCTGTTACATTTACAAACAACCGTTAACTGTCATTACATGTGCTGTTCCAAGCGACAAATTATTGAACCACTGTTTTTTTAGTACAATCCATTATATATAAACATATATACTTATACACATATTATAATATATATCTATTATAATATGTATCACCATAATATATATCTATAATACATTTATAATAAATTATTATTTTAACAATCCTTAAAAATATAAACTAGATAACATTGCATCTTTAACTATTTATGATGGAACTATAAATCCTACTTAAATTGTCTGTATCTGTTTTTCTATTGCAAGTATTATTAGTATTTTTGATATGTATCATTTCTTTTATCAATCTTTTATTGTATGAAGTTTCATAATCTAAAATTGATGCATTCTCAAATTGAAATGTGTGTTGATTTTTAATTGCATGCGAGGCTAGGGCACAAAACATTTTTTTATCAATCGAATTTTTTATTTATCACAAATCGAATTTTAAAAATAAAAAAATGTTTTGTGCCCTAGCCTCGCATGCAATTAAAAATCAACACACATTTCAATTTGAGAATGCATCAATTTTAGATTATGAAACTTCATACAATAAAAGATTGATAAAAGAAATGATACATATCAAAAATACTAATAATACTTGCAATAGAAAAACAGATACAGACAATTTAAGTAGGATTTATAGTTCCATCATAAATAGTTAAAGATGCAATGTTATCTAGTTTATATTTTTAAGGATTGTTAAAATAATAATTTATTATAAATGTATTATAGATATATATTATGGTGATACATATTATAATAGATATATATTATAATATGTGTATAAGTATATATGTTTATATATAATGGATTGTACTAAAAAAACAGTGGTTCAATAATTTGTCGCTTGGAACAGCACATGTAATGACAGTTAACGGTTGTTTGTAAATGTAACAGAACCAAGCCTTCAGTAAGTTCTTTTTTCAATTTGTTTATAATGTTTTTAAAGTAGAAATGAAAAAAATGTCCATTGTTTATTGTTTTTTGTTAGTTTATAGCCCTGAGGATGTCTTGAAATAAAGACGAAACGTTGGCAAAAAGGTGATTCCATATATTTACCCTGACCAAACTCCGAGAAAAAGAAAAAGTGTTTTGTGAATATTTTGTGGTCAAGAAAACAGTACCGTAATAATATATATATATATATACAATTAAAAGAAACGATCCAGCGGACTTATTTAAATAAAATAAATTAAATTCAAAACGAAGAAAACACACAGAAAGAAACAGACATAACTCACATCGATATGTCGACCATCGTCGTCATGAGGAGGTGTGAAAAGCGAAGAGTCCCGCAGGAAGGTAGGGCGGTGACTCATTATATGACATATATATATATATATATATATATATATATATATATCAATGATCAAACCACCATAAGAAAGGGGAAAACAAGAGTAAGATCTTTCAACCGTAACAAGCGGTCTTCGTCAGAGTCAAAAACCCAACTGACAAAAACGTTGAGTTTTTACGGTTGACAAAAGACCGCTTTTTACGGTTGAAAGATCTTAGTCTTGTTCCCATTTTCTTATTGTGGTTTGATCATTGATTGTTATTTCACGTGTTTATATATATATATATATATATATATATATATATATATATATATATATCCACTTAAAATTCAGAAGGTCACAAGGTTGCACGTAGGGTTGCACACTTTTGAGTTTGTAAGTGTGTCTCTTTCTCTGTGTGTTGCTTTTCTTCGTTTGTGAACTGATATATATATAACCAATTAAATCAAACGATTCCACAAACTAAATAAACTACATTGACAAAAAGAACACACAGAAATGAAACAGAAACTCACATATGTATTTCAATGGATTCAGCGGATGCCTGAGAGCTACTGGTTTCGATCTTCCTGATGACGAGGCATTATTATTACATATATAAAAAATATACATATTTTTCATATTTAAATTTATAATATTAATAATTACTTAAATCAATAATTCAAACCAATAATTTTTTTTAGATTTTAATTTTTAATTTCATCCTTTTATTAAATCAAACCAATTCCACCCTGTGATTCAGAATACCTCAAATCATCAAAAATTTTTTAAAACAATTTACTTTTCATGATCCTCTATTAATAATACTATATTATGTATCAGTTATATAATTTATAGGTAAAGAAAACACGTATTTTGGGGAAATCATTGATTATACATTGGACAAACTAATTTGCAACATACCATTTAAAGTAATTGTTGTATGGAGAAAAAACGCTATAATATTTAACTTTAGTATTTCTAAAGAAATAAACTCTTATGGCAATAATAAAAATGGATTTTAGGCATATTTTAATCACTTAATTATTTAAATTTATCACCAGTGATTTGGGAATAAGTTCATTCATTAGCTTAATGATTCTGTAGCCAAGTTTCGTAGAGTTTTTACGATAGAGACGTGCTACTGGCTAATGATGTAGTAGTAATACCGATGGGGTCCTAATGTAATAAAACTTATATTATCTATATATATATAGTTCAATATAGACAAAGAAACATAGAGAAATCAAAAGAACACACTTACAGTCTCTAATTTTCTTTTGATTTCTTTGTGTTCTTTTGATTTCTCTGTTTCTTTGTCTATATTGAAATATATTTGTTCTACCTTATTTTCTGTGAACGGGCGCGCATGCGGCAACACTGTTGCTCTCCAACCGTCTCTGATCCAGTGCGCTTGGTTTCCCTCTCTTATCTCTCCTGAAGACGGTTCAAACCGAAAATTAGAGACTGTAAGTGTGTTCTTCTGATTTCTCTATGTTTCTTTGTTTATATTGAACTATATATATATATATATATATATATAAACTTGAAATGGTCCAACAGGACTATTAGTTCACACAGGAAAGAGAAAACACCAATAAAAACACACACAAAAGACTCACAACGATATTTCGACAGTCGAAATATCGTTGTGAGTCTTTTGTGTGTGTTTTTATTTGTGTTTTCTCTTTCCTGTGTGAACTATATTATATATATATATATATATATATTATATATATATATTATATATATATATATATATATATATATATATATAATTAAAGTTACAGCTAGAGAACACAAGAAAAAGGACGAACACTCACGAATCTCGATAATTTCGGCGTCTTGCCGTCTTCAGGAGAGTAGAAAGAAAGAAAATAAAAGGAGAAAGAATGAAGGAATGGAGACGTAAATGCGTCCACTGGCCGATGCAAACTGGCGCGATATATATATATATATATATATATAAACTAGAATTTTCAAAACAACACATGAAAAGAGATCACTGAACTCATTACTATATTTGATGTCCTCATCGTCAGGAATAGATGTGAATCGCTCCAAAGGCTGATAACGACTGGATAATATATATATATATATGTACAGATTACAATCTTTATGTATAAAGTTCGTGAGTTTTTGTTTGTTCACCCATTTTCCGTGGAGATAGAGGCATGAAATTAAATATATATTATTTATTACCTGAATAATGTTAAATAAAAGAAAATTATCACTATATTCCCAAAATTGGAGCCAGGGTAGAAAGTTTTTTGCGTGCTCCCTGCTGATAGTAGTGCAAATTTATTATAAATAAATTTAACAAATATATAATAAACTACTAAATTAAAGGTTAAAAATGAATAATTTTAGAAACAAACTTGAACACAACTGTCAGATAAAATACAAATGTTCTAAGGTAATATTATAACTGCAAATTCCTTTCATTAATGTTATTTTATGTTAGGTAAATAAATAGAATATTTCAATTTACATTTTGTTTTTTTTTAAATATATTTCTTTGTTTATATAACTTGAATTGATGTTTTATTTATTTAAGTTATAAAATAAATGATTTCTTTTACTTTTAAGTGATTTTAATTTTGCTTAATATACTTACTGTGTATATATTTTGAATCATGTTAAGAATACTATATCAAAAGCTTGGGCCATATAGGAATCTGTTTCCGTGCCATAATAACAAGAAACAGTTAAAATTATCCCTGTCAATCATATTTAGCGAATAATTTCAATACCTATCGTTATGATTTCTGAGTGACACAAGGGGTCACGGGTAGTCTAGTCTATACATAATTATATAGATTATTTTTCTCGTTGTATGTTGATGTCTAAAGTGCTAGAATGACACTTTAAAACAAAGTTATAAAATAAAATAAAATAAAATAAATATTTAATATTTATTAAATATTTATTTAATATTTAATAAAATAAAACAAAGTTATTTTATCACAGTTAAAACGGATTAGAAATGATTTTTAAAACGTTGAATGGAATTCAATTCAGGTTCATAGGTGTCCAGTTAGTGTATAAATAATTACAATCCAGCTGGAATATGATTAGTCAGTCCCTTCATTTCCCGCCAACGTTACACATAATGCGCATGTCTTTTCTATCGTATGATCATTTCAACCAATCATAGCTCTCATTTTTTTCCATCGTTTTCATAACAGCGTCACTTTTGTTTGTAATAGTTTTAAACGAATTCAAATGTGTTCTGATTGGAAAATTTATTTAAATATATCTGTGTTTCAATTAGTTTTTACGTTGATTGAACGACAATGCAAGAATACAGAAGATATTCATCATAGTTACGGTCAGTGGAAACATGATATTAATTTTCTTTTCTATATTACGAGTTGGATTGATATTTCTTCAGACTTTTCACTTTTATGTATAGTAATATATTATTAGTAATAGTATATTTTGATCACCATTACACCTCACCAGGAAAATAGAATATTTAATATAATTACCACCATATATATCATACAAATAATCACGTTGTAGTCGTTTTCAAGGCTCAGGGAACTTATCAACTGAGTCAAAATAGTTTCTTCTATAAAAATATTGAAAAAGCTTCTTTTGATATCATTGTAAACAGTTCTTTAGTGTATTAGTTGTACCTATTTTCCAAATTTCAATTAGTAATTTTGGATCTTGAACAATGTTATTCTCTTATGCTGTATTGTTACATTAAAATTTATTATTTTCTAAAATATTATTTTACTTTGCCTTATCTATACTTTATTAAAAAATCCTTCTAACAGTGTTTCAATTATTCTACTATATTGTTTTACTATATTTGTACTATTATACTCTTTTTATTGTACTATTGTAGATTCTCCTATTTTATTTGTTCATAGTATTATTTGTGTTATATACCATGCTCTTAGTGTGAATGGATTTTAGTCAGTGAATATCAATAAACATATAACACAACAAATACCTCATTGAATAATTGGTGAATGTCAATTGCTTAATTAGATGTATTAACATTATATTTTATGTACCAACTACAACTTAATTTAAACTAATCCAAGTTTCATTTTAAATAAATGGGTCAGATTAGTCCAGAGGTAACATGTTTACCTAGGGACTGTTAGATCCGAAGTTCACTGCCCACTCTGTTCCTCGATTTATTTACGTGGAATGTTAAAAAAAAATCTGATACATCGTCCTTGGGAGTGGGCTTAAGTGGTTGGCCCGAGCCTGTACTATGTCAAGCATATGTACGTTGTAGGCCCTTACTCTAAATAATACACTTCAGTTAGGACTCCCAATGTAGAATCATTGTGTAGTATCTCAAAGGGCCAAAGTTCGGACTATGTCTGTTCTCTTGTGAGACTGCCACTGCAACATAACCTAATTTAAAATAGTCCAAGTTTAATTTAAAATATTCCAAGTCTAAATAAAAATAATTCATTTCACTGTTGTTCAATTTATTTATATTATATATTATATTATAATTTATATATTTATATTTATAGTTTGTCAACTTGAAAATACATATACACTATGTTGAAGTTTAAATAAAACATTGGTTATTTTAAATTAACCCGAAAAACTACTATATTAAGACAAAAAATATATTCCTGGTGGTTAATATTACTCCAATCGTATATACATTAAGTTTATTGTGAATTGTAGGAAATGTTTCCACATAAAGTTGACTTGTAAACGACAATAATACTTGTTACTTTACTATAAGTATAGTGATCGTGAACATTCCATCTCGAGATTTTGACCGATTTACATGTTTTAAGGTCCCAAAGTTATTTATGACGGTTTTCCAATGATGGCTGTGCGTGTGCGTGCGTATCTAAAGCTTGTGTAGACGTTACAGTTCATAATCTTTCATAGATGAGGTTAATATTTTCCATAGAAATGGTCTTCAAAGTGTACATAGTGTTTATTACATTTGATTGCCGAATATAAATAGAAATGCATTAAACCATTTGATTTTGTAAATTAATGTCTTTACATAAGTAATGAAATATTTCCTCATTTGAATGTTTAAATAGTGATAATAATCAATTAAAATAAGATTTAGAGAATAAAATGCAATAATTTGGAACACCACTACATTGGATAAACAGATAGGACTTTAAGATAGTGGTATAAAGTACAGATTCATGATTTAATCAGAAAAAGATAAGGGATTTCAAAATTTTTAAAACAACAAGAAAGTTTTTTTTTCAACAGATATTGAAATTGTGACTTAAGATTGAATGTGAAAGCTACTGAGAAGACAAAAATCATTATGTTGTTAACCGGTTAATACTTTTTTTTGCTTATAGTAAAGTTAAGTGTAGACATTCCAGATTTTTGTTTTGTTTTTAAATTATTGCATGTTTTCATAGTTTTTATTGTTTTAAAAAAATCTGTTTTATTTTTTCAGGTCTGAAAATATGGTGGACTGCTGGGAAACTCTCAATGGAGGTAAGTGGGTATAGAAAATATTTGGAATTTGTATTTAAACAAAAAAAAGAATACAATCATTCTTAAAAGAGGGATATTTTACAGTTTTAAAGTAAAAGAGAAATTTTTTTTCGTATATATGTATTCTTGGTAGTTGATATGAAAATATTTTTTTTTTAATATATTACACATGATTACCTTTAGAAATATTGTATACACTTTATAATTATAATAAATAATTTAGATTTAAATTATTTTTTAAATATTATTCTAACTTGGAATCCTCATGCTCGACTGAAAAGACTTGACTTAAAAAGACGATTCTTACTACTGTACAGACTTCTAGGGAAACACTCGAAATTGACGCTACATAACAAAGTACTACTATACAAAACATTACTGCGACCGACGTGGACTTACGGACTTGAACTATGGGGTTGTGCAAAACCATCCAATATTCATAGAATACAATCATTACAATCTAGAATCCTCCGCACTATCACAAATGCTCCGTATTATGTCAAAAACTACACCCTTCATAAAGACTTAAAAATTCCATTCATCCAAAACCTTGCCTGTGATCGTTATAGGTCATTTCACAAGAACCTTTCCTCTCACCCAAATCCATTTGTACGAATCCTTGCTTCCTCCTCACCTTCCCAGAATCCCCCAAGACGACTCAAGAGAAAATGGCCCAGGGATCTGCTATTACAGTAATATACTTTAAAAAAAAAAAAAAAAAACCCCAAAGTGAGAAGTTGAACCAGTGGGTTCCATTCTTTGCTTATGTGCATCGATGTCATTGTGTAATCTATTACTAAATATGCTTGTTACGCATAATATGCGTAGTTGTGTATTTGTAAATAAAGATGATAAAAAAAATATTATTTATTTATTTATTTCTTTATTATTATTATTTATTAATATTTTTTAAATTATTTAGATATAAATAATAAATAATTATAATTTAGAACTATAATAACAAATCTACTTAAAGTTGAAATTTAGTCTTATATTATTGAATATAAAAGCAATATTTTCAGTATTATTGAGTGTCTGAAGGTGATTGAGTTCTTTAAATGTTTAAGTTGTACTTGAAGTCGATTTAAATTATGAAATAACTGATTTTTTTTTTAATCTTGAAGTTGTTAGGAAAAGTATTATGTCTCCACACAAAAAAAAAAGAGATTTAATACTTTTCCTAAAATGAGTGAATACCACACTATAACAGATTGCACAGTTAATGAATTGATCTTGAAGTCTTTCTTGCATGGATTAGTTTTAAGGTTGTTGTTATTGAGCGAATAGGTGACAGTGGGAACTGCTTGATCATGATGGTGATCTGGTTAGGTCACTAGTGACTTTACAAAGATATCCTTACTCCAGCGTTGATGCATGAGTCTATAGAGCAGTTTTGTATTATGTATAGTTATTCTAGAACAGTGTTTCCCAAACTTTTTCGAGCGACCGCCCCTTTGGGTCCGTAAACCTATACTCCTCAACACTCCTCAATAATCAGAATCTTAGACTAAATAACGAAAAGAGTAACATTTTAATAATAAAATTAATATAATGACTAATCGAATATTTATTTATAATCCAATATATGTCTTGTTTCATAGCATATTTATGCAAAAGAATTAATACACAATAAAAGAAACTTAGATGAGAATATACTTTTAACATAAAAATAAATTATCAAAACAAATAATTTTAAGGAACCTTTTCCTAGAAGTTTACATGTGGTGTTTTCACTTAAATTTAGAAATTATATTGCATGAACATTTTCAAATTATGGAAATAGAATCCCCAAATCCTTTTTGCATTAGTGCCTTCCCCGATATCAAAGCACCGCCCCAAGGGGGGCGGTACCCGCCCACTTTGGGAAACACTGTTCTAGAATGAATAGTGTCAAGCCACCGCCTACAATTATTCAAAAACAATCTTGAATTCTTGAAGGAATAATTCAAAAACTCCAAGTATCAAAGTATTGCTGCATTGGGAAACACTGTTCTTGAATGAATAGTGTCAAGCCACCGCCTACAATTATTCAAAAACAATCTTGAATTCTTGAAGGAATAATTCAAAAACTCCAAGTATCAAAGTGTTGCTGCATTGGGAAACACTGTTCTAGAATGAATAGTGTCAAGCCACCGCCTACAATTATTCAAAAACAATCTTGAATTCTTGAAGGAATAATTCAAAAACTCCAAGTATCAAAGTGTTGCTGCATTGGGAAACACTGTTCTAGAATGAATAGTGTCAAGCCACCGCCTACAATTATTCAAAAACAATCTTGAATTCTTGAATTCTTGAATTAATTCTTGAAGGAATAATTTAAAAACTCCAAGTATCAAAGTATTGCTGCATGATGGGATGTTGTTCTCTGGAATGTCTGTTAGCAAGTGATAGCAAGTTAGCTGAACACAGTAGCGTAGAAACTGTTTTTCCCGACCGAGGCAGTAGTAAGATTTGCGCACCTGTTCAGTTCAGTGTCACGTGTTCATTTCAAACTACAGTTGTTGAAATCCACATACTATTTTTCTTTGTAAAATAATTTTGTAATGTAATATTTAGTTTTTCTGTTTCAAAATGTATACTTCTGCCTATGAAGAAGGTTTTAAATAAAAACCGAAACGTTGGTAATGAGAGTTTAATTTGAACCTGAAGAAGTGACCGAGTCCCGATAATCTTTAGTTTTATATATATGTATATATATATAAATATATTCACTGATAAAACGAAATACGATCCAAACTGGACACAATACGAGTTCGAGATTAACAAAGAGCAACACACAAAGTAGGGAAACACACTTTCAGACTCAAATTTTCGGGTAATCCGTCTTCAGGAGAAAAGAGAATGGGAGACCAAGCACGTTGTAGACGCAACGGCAAGTAACCGTTGGGTTACTTTAACGGGTTACTTGCCGTTGCGTCCACAACGTGCTTGGTCTCCCATTCTCTTTTCTCCTGAAGACGGATTACCCGAAAATTTGAGTCTGTAAGTGTGTTTTTCTACTTTGTGTGTTGCTCTTTGTTAATCTCGAACTCGTATATATATATATATATATATATATATATATATTATATATATATATATTATATATAATGAATTTAAAACGAAGGAAACACACAGAAAGAACCAGACATAACTCACATCGATATTTCGACCATCGTCGTCATCATATCGATGTGAGTTATGTCTGTGTCTTTCTGAGTGTTTCCTTCGTTTTGAATTTATTTTATTTAAGAAAGTCGGCTGCACAGTTCTTTTAGTTATTATATGTATATATATATATATATATATAAATGAAAAAAGACAACAAATAGAAGAAGCGAGAAAACTTACTGGATCGATATTTCGAACTGAAGTTCGTCGTCAGGGAGAGAGTAGAAGGGAAGAAGAAGAGGTACGTGTGTTCACTTGTACCGGCAGAGAGCGACTAGGCTCTCTAATTCTTCGTCCCTTCTACTCTTTCCCTGACGATGAACTTCAGTTCGAAATATCGATCCAGTAAGTTTTCTCGCTTCTTCTATTTGTTGTCTTTTTTCATTTATATATATATCCGGTTTGGACCGTTTTAATATTTTGATTTATATATATATATATTATTTATACTAAAGCGTTGTATGGATATTAAACTAAGAAATATTTATTGTAAAATGAATAATTTATATAAAACAGATGACTGAGATTTGCTTTGCCGGTGGAGAATAAACTCCAAATATATATATATATATATATATGGGTTACTTGCCGTTGCGCCTACAACGTGCTTGGTCTCCCATTCTCTTTTCTCCTGAAGACGGATTATCCGAAAATTTGAGTCTGTAAGTGTGTTTCCCTACTTTGTGTGTTGCTCTTTGTTAATCTCGAACTCGTGTATATATATATATATATATATATATTTGAGTTAGCTTCAGCTACTCAAAGGGACTACTTCTACCCGATGACGACGACTGTCGAAATATCGTTGTGAGTCTTTTGTGTGTATCTTTATTTGTTTTTTCTCTTTCATGTGTTAACTATATATATATATATATATATATATATTAGTATAAGTGGGCAGCAAATCTTCTTGAAGACAAATGGAATTAAAGTATGCAGAAGCTGCTGCATACTTTAATTCCATATATATATATTATATATATATATATATATATAGGATCGGGTCGGGCTCTGGCTGGATTTTTTTTTAGGCCCAATCTTACCTCTACCGTGGCTCCTCTCCCAAATGGCTGGGATTTCATAGGGATTTTCACAGTCTTGTGACCAATTACTTGCAGGTTTTTTATTATTGAAAAATAAACGTTCAGATAAAACTATACTTGGTTTATATTAGAAATAGGTAAAACCGTTATACCTTGTAAGATGATTATGGAGTTGGAGCACTTTCGGACGTTGTCCATCTTCGAAAAGAAACAAACCTACAAACAACAAACGGAGGTTTGTATTGTAGGGTAAAAATCTAATGAAATGGTCTCCACATATAAAAATTCGAATGATATAAACAACGTGTTTCAAACACATAGTGTTCTTCCTCAGGCATTAACTAAGGTTGAGTGCCTCTGTATAAGACTTAGTGCCTCTGAGTCTTATTCAGAGGCACTCATCCTTAGTTAATGCCTGAGGAAGAACACTACGTGTTCGAAACACGTTGTTTATATCATTAAAATTTTTATATGTGGAGACCATTTCATTAGATTTTTACCCGACAATGAGTAAATACCACATAATAACTGATTGCACTACATTAGAATTAGAAACAGAGGTTTGTTGCGATCGAAGATGGACAACGTCTGAAAGCGCTCCAACTCCATGATCATCTTACGAGGTATAACGATTTTACCTATTTCTAATATAAATCATACTAATCTCTGTGGTATTAACAATATGCATGTATTTATACAAAGTTAATTTGAAACAAGCGCAGCTGTATACCTCCAAATTCTGTTTAATCAGTCACTTGAAAGCGAATATAGTGTAACAAAACAGGAAAATTACATAAAGAAATGATTTCGCTGAGTAATATTTCAGACAGGGTTGGCATGAAGACTCATCTAGAGCTATTGCTGCTCGCCCCCGCAGATGTGAAAGGGAGCATATTGCACATAAGAGGTGTATTAGGCGACTTTAATAAACTCAACTAGCTCTTGCCATTAATTATAAGAAAATCGTGCCTTTTATGCAATGCACCGGTTCTCAGGCTCTTAGAGAAAGGATTTTATGTTTTTTGCGTAAATTCTGTTCTTGTTTTTATTATATTTTCTTCATTAAAGCCGTCCCTATCAATTTTTGTTTTGCCCATATAAAAAATCTGGAGTGGCCTACACTCAACTTTACTATTGTCCCATTTAGTAATATCAGTAAATATTAATTTTAATTTTCTCTTTATTTCTACATATTTAAATGAGAGATAACTTACAGCTGTTATATATTGGTTCAGGCATTTCTAGATATTTTAAAAACTCAAATATTTTTGAGCTACATTAATACAGAATTTAGTTACTATAACATTAAACATAATTATATTGCATTATTTAATTAATATACATAATTACCTTGGTATTTTTCTATTATGAGGAACTAACTACATAACGGTTTGTGTTCAAATCAGCTAGTGTGCTGCCCTAGTGACAGTTTTTTGAATCTTCTAATCAGACTTGATAACTCAAAACAACCCTAAAAACTCATTAAAACTATATTGTTTGATATAGTTTTAATGAGTTTTTAGGGTTGTTTTGAGTTATCAAGTCTGATTAGAAGGTTCAAAAAACTGTCACTAGGGTAGCACACTAGCTAATTTGAACACAAACCGTTATGTAGTTAGTTCCTCATAATAGAAAAATACCAATGTAATTATGTATATTAATTAAATAATGTAATATAATTATGTTTAATATTATAGTAACTGAACTCTTTATTGATGTAGCCCTGAAGATGTCTACAAATATAGACGGAAACGTCGGCTTAAAGGTGTTGTATTATTGAAGCTAGACCAAACCTCAATAAGAAAGAAAAATAGTGTTAAATATATGTGGTCGAGATTGGAAAACAATATATTATGTTATTTTTATTTATTTTATTATAGAATATTATTCTTTATATCTCGTATAAGTCATTAAGTCATTTCTAATTTTATTTTATATCTCTAAACATCAATTTTATTGTTTGAATATTGAATATGATTTAATTGATTTGGCGAATATTTTAATTATTTTTATTTGCTCTATTTCAAGCATTTTTTTTAAAAAAAAATTAACATTTACTGTTTTTAATAAGTAAAGGTAAATTATATAATAAAACGCTTGTGTTTTATACTTTCAGCTGAATTCATCTAAAACGTTGATTGCTTCCATTTCAGACAATGCAACTCAACAGTTATTGTTAAGCGTGTTGTTCTCCGCTGTAGATCAATTATGCTGAACAATAGAGGTTAGCGTAATGGAGGCCAGACATGATTGATTCATTAATAAATGAACGATTCAATTTGAAATCTTTGCCCCATCCTCTGTTACCATTTCCATCAAATAGGCCTTTTTCCCAATTACACTTCTCGTGATACCATAACCACATATCAAACAGTTATTTCACAACGCAATAAACTTATTTATTTTTTGAACTTTAAAATATTGTAGTTTTATTAACATTTATGCTAAAGGTTTTAGCTTAATATTTGTCTATATATATATGATCTAAACCGCAATAAGAAAAAGGGAAAACAAGACTAAGATCTTTCAACCTTAATAAGTGGTCTTCGTCAGAGTCAAAAATCCAACTATTGGGTTTTTGATTCTGACGAAGACCACTTTGATCATTGATTGTTATTTCACGTGTTTATGTGAAATCTTCTTGTCTATATATATATATAACAGATTCAATAATATATCGACCGTTTGATAGAATAGGTGTGTTCTCTAATCGGGGTTCGGTCAATTTTCCAGGATGAAAATTTTTCATCCTGGAAAATTGACCGAACATCGATTAGAGAACACACCTATTCTATCAAACGGTCGATATATTATTGAATCTGTTAAAGGCAACGAGAGTTTGATTTTTCATCCTGGAAAATTGACCGAACCCCGATTAGAGAACACACCTATATATATATATATATATAAAATGAAAGGTCCGTGTGTACAATAAACACTTTAACACAGAGAAAAGAACACAGAAAGACAGTACAGAACTCACTTCGATATTTCGACATCCGTCGTCATCGGGAAGAATTGCGAAGTACTCACGTTGAGAAGCAAACTGCTACTGAGTTGAGTAGCAGTTTGCTTCTGAACGTGAGTACTTCGCACTTCTTCCCGATGACGACGGATGTCGAAATATCGAAGTGAGTTCTGTAGTGTCTTTCTGTGTTCTTTTCTCTGTGTTAAAGTGTATATATACATATATATTAGTATATTTTCGTAGCAGTTCTTCAGATATGCGTGCTTAGTTGATAGGCAACAAACTGGAACTATGCGGACACTCCGACTACTCGGAGACCAAACACCAACCTGAGACTAGAACCAGAGCCAATAAAACTGCAATATTGAGTACTAACATCTCATGATTACGGAAACTGATCGAAACGCGTCGACTACAATCGCTGACCATCTCAACCGTTGTTCTAACAACGGTTTTTTCGTTGACCAACGGAAGCCCTGTGGCCATTCATACGTAAGTTGAGCTGCGTGGAGGCCATACCAACGTAGAATGCATCACACTTGCTGCAGTCCAAATGGTAAATGCAATTAACCGAGATGTATGAGGTGTGGGGAGGATAAGGGTACTTAATCTTACTGTGGGGGGAAGTAAAAAAAAGGAATAAATACATATAAGGAAGTAAATAAAGTTATAATACATAAGGAATATATATATATATATATGCACAGCGCTTCCAGAATGTGTAGCCTTCTCAGGTCATTTTCTTGATAAAGTAATGTGATATTTTTATTCAATTCTTCCCTGGTTAGCTTGAGGCTATGGGTGCTCTGCGTATGTTCTTTCGGGGCACCTGCAGTCAGGTGCATTGTTAATCTCCTGGATAATGTTGTTGCTGTAGAACCAATGTAGCATGATTTAAGGAACTCACAGTTTCCTATGGTACAATTGTATTGGTATACCACATTGGTCTTTTGCAAGAGTGGTTTTTGCAGTAAATTATTCTTGACTATTAAGTGTGTTGTGCAAAAACTTCTATAGTAAATTCTAATCTTCAGTTGGTCTCCAGAATTGTTGCACTTCGTATTGTTTTTAATAATGGTCTTCAGTATTCTTTCATCGGTTTTGTAATGATTGGAAAATTGGTTTCTATAGTAGACCGTTTGTATTGTACCTTGGGTGTGTGGCTGGTCCTTCGGGTGTTTGAATCTGGAAATATATTTGTGTAAGAGATTGTCAAAGTACCTATTGCTGTATCCATTGTTAATTAAAACTTGTTTTATCCTTTCTATTGCAATATTAAAAAGAAACCAATTTGAAGAAGTTTTGAAAGCTCGATGTATGAGTGCTCGTACTGTTCCATCTTTATACCTGTTAGGGCATTCACTCCGAGCGTTCAAATAGATTCCACCTTTTGTAGGTTTTACGTAAACTGATGTTGTATAGTGATCAATGTTTTCATTAATAGTGACATCCAGGAAGTTGATTGTTTTTTCCGTACAGAGTTCTATTGTGAACTTGAGGACAGAGATTGCTTCGAATGCATTTCTTAAGGTGTCGATGTGTTCTAAATTTGTGGCCACAATAAAACAGTCGTCGACATATCTACAATACATGTTTGGTTTGCTTATCGATTCTTGTGCAAGCACTAAATTCTCAATATGGCACATATAGAAGTTGGCGAAAGTAACACCTAATGGTGAGCCCATTGCCACTCCATCAATTTGATAATACAAAGTACCATCTATATGGTTGAATGGATTTTTGGTCGTACAGGATCGCAACAGATTTTCCAAGGTGATTCTTTTGAACGGGGGAGGGGGTAGGCTGGGGTGATTATAGGCAGATTCACATATGATACTGATAGTCTCTTCAACCGGCACATTAGTAAACAAGGATTCCACGTCCAGTGAAGCCATTGTTCCTTGAGGTTTAGTTACACGCAAAATTTCTAAGAATTCATCTGTTGACCTAAGTAGATATTTGGCTGGCAGATATGGAGTTATGATATTATTCAACTTTTTAGCTGTATTGTAAGTGGGTGTGCATACCTGAGAAATGATGGGTCTTAAGGGATTACCTGTCTTGTGATTTTTCACGTTTCCGTAGATGTAACCTGGGTTGAACTCACCTATTACAGGTTTTAGAACTTGTTCACCACTGTCCTTATTGGCTTCCTTAATTAGTTTATTCAATTCTATTTTTAATTTGCTGGTTGGATTTTTTGATATTTTTTTAAACTTGCTACTGTCTTGTAGTATAACATCCAACTTTTGCTTGTATTCTGATCTGTCCATTATAATGAATTGGTTAGCTTTATCAGCTTTTCTTATGATTATTTCTTGATTGTTTCTCAGCCGTTTAGCAGCTTCTTTGAGGTTCTTCGTAAGTATCAAACTGTTGCCGAAATCTCTTGTCTTGGATGCTTCAAATTTCAGTTGATCTTGTAAATCGGGATTAATGGTAATAAAGTTTTGGTCTTGAAGTTTCAATAATGAATCATATAATAACTCAAGCTCTGTCCTTTTTTTCAATTTGTCAAATTTACTTTTAATGTGGCACTTTGTTCCTAGGTTTAAAAGTTCTATTTCATCTTCGGCGAGTTTATGTTTTGACAGGTTGATATAGGCTTTTCGTTTACCTGGCAAGCAGATTCGTCCTCCATACAGCTTATTTAACTTTCTCAAAGTCCTGCTACTTGTTACCTCATACTCTTGATTATTAATCTCTTCAATACGTTTGTATAGCTCCTCCTTTAGAGGGATGTTGTCCGTCCATTCATCCAATTCCCTTTCGCATATAGATATTTCTTTATCACACTGTAATAATATTCTTTCTTGTTTTTCAATCTCAAATTTTTGTAGATTTCTTCTGTATTGAATAGTAATTTTCTCTTCTCGGACTGCTGGGTCATAAGTACGAATTTTGTGTATTTTGGGAGCAGACCTTCAATCAAACATGTTTTATTAAAAATTATGCCAATTTTAACTTTTGTTCTTTTCCGAGTTAATTTTTCAAGTTTTCTCACTATGGATTTCCACCTTTCTGGTAAAAAATAAAGTAATTCACCAAAAGATTTATTCTTGACTTCCATTTTATTAACTAACAAGTTTTAACTATAACAAACAAATTAAAATTTATTATATTTATATATATATATAATATATTATATATAATAATATATATATTATATTATATATATATATATATATATATAACAAATATATAATATATATATTATATTTCAAGATTTCACATATACACGTGGAACAACAACCATTTATCAAACCACTATATGAAATGGGGAAAAAAGACTAAAATCTTTCAACCATAACAAGCAGTCTTCGTCAGAGTCAGTTGTTTTTTTGACTCTGACGAAGACCGCTGGTTATGGTTGAAAGATCTTTGTCTTTTTTTCCTCCATTTCATTTTGATACTTAAAGGTATTTAATTACATTTAATATACAAGATTTTGGTATAAACTTCAAATATACAGAGTTTGACTGGTAGACATTTGAATTTTAAAGGACACATCAGATTAATGGAAGAAAAAAAAAATGTAAATTTAATGGTGTGGTTCCTTATAAACTACATTGTATTACTCGATACTATGAGATGTATTTGAAATAGCTAGGTAAATTACAGAGGTGGCAGTTTTTACTGTTTGAAGGTTAATTTAGTGCAGTAGATGAAGAGGTGTAGTTCTGGAATGGTCTCATTTGATAGCCCCATTACACATAATGCATTTCCTCTTCCATTTTAAATGATATACTCCCAATGAAACCTTTGCTTCTTACATAAGATAGTTATAATATATTTGATGCTAAATACTAAGCCGAGTTTATTATAAGTCATGATTATATATATTAGAAGCTAATCTTAGAAAGTAAAGTCTTATAACTTGTTACTTTTAGTGACTTATGACTTCAAATAGGTCTGTATTAATACATCAGTGTGCTTTCATTGGCATACTGGAATAAGTTGCGTAAATGATAAAATTTTATTGAAATCTTATATGTATATCAGTAGAGTTATAAAAACTGTTATTTTATTATCGAATCAATCACTGTTATCACTGCTTATCAGTGAACAAAATCAAATCTATAATAAATTACCTTTTTACTATTATATCAGTACAACTATGTTAATTCATTTTTTTTGTTTCATTGATATATAGTTCTTTAATCGTGTCTATAAATTCATGTTTATAAATTTTGTAAAGACATACTATCAATAGAAGTTTAATAAAAAACTTATATCCATACATTCTTATGCATTATCTTATTAATATATTAGATTATAAATATTATTCTAACTAATATAAGTATAATTATAATATATATAATATATATATATATATAATATATATATTATTATTATAATATAACAGATTCAATAATATATCGACCGTTCGATAGAATAGGTGTTTCTCTAATCGGGGTTCGGTCAATTTCCAGGATAAAAAATCAAACTCGTTGCCAACGTTTCGGTTTTATTAAAACCTTTTTCATAGGCAGAAGTAAGAATTTTTAACTACGAAAATGAAATTTACATTATTAAAAGGAACAACAATGTTAGCCGACAAAACCTTCGACTAGACTGAGGTCTAGTCGAAGGTTTTGTCCGGCTAACATTGTTGTTCCTTTAAATAATGTAAATTTCATTTTCTTAGTTAAAAAATTCTTACTTCTGCCTAAAAAAGGTTTTAAATAAAACCGAAACGTTGGCAACGAGAGTTTGATTTTTTATCCTGGAAAATTGACCGAACCCCGATTAGAGAACACACCTATATATATATATATACAATTAAAATAAACTGTGACACTTAGAAAGAAACAATATAAAGGCTCACTTTTCAATATTTCGACCGTTATGGTGGTCGTACTCAGGAGAAGAATAAAATTGACGGAGGGACGACAGTCAACTGATATATATATATAACAATATTTCACAGCAAACACGTGAAAGATCAATCAATGATTAAACCAGAATAAGAAATTGAAAAAAAAAGACTAAGATCTTTCAACCGTAACTACGTTTTTTGACTTAGATAAAAGACCGCTTGTTACGATTAAAAGAGCATAATCTTTTTCTCATTTGTTATTATGGCTTGGTCATATATATATATATATGTGAAAGCCATATTTCTTTTATCCTTCATTTACTTTAATATTCTTAATCTATTTATTCTCTATTAGTCCACTTATAGCGTTGACCTTTCAACTCTTTTATTCTAATCGCTTGTTTTCTTGTTCATTATTGACCTTTGACCTTTCTTTATATTAACCTGTATATCCTTTTAATCTTTTAAGCAATGACTAAGCATGAGTCATCGATTTTAATTTAACATGTCACTTGGCCAACTCCTTTTCCTTGAACCCTTTTAATAATTTATATTAAACATTAAATCGGTTAATTTTAATGATACCAAAAAGGACTGCCCATTATCCTAATTTTTTAAAAAAATTAATAAAAATTTAACGACGGTGGAGAAAACAGTTTTGTTTGACCACGGTGCTTTTCTTTAATTAAAAAATTTAACCAAAAAAAAAAAAAAAAAAAAAAAAAAATCCCAAGGCCTTTTAAGAAAATTTTGGAAAAAGTGGGGAAAAATTAAAATCACAAAAAAAAAATAAAATTGTTTCTTTGTCTATATTGAACTTTTTTTTTTTTTTAATATATATATATATATATATATATAATGATGTGTTATTAAATGATGTTGTGATTCTTTTCATTAAATAGAATTATTATCAATTTTCACCTTATTATCAATTTGAATTGTTAGACTAATAAAGTGATCAATAAACTGTACTCTGGTAGATAATGTAATTTTTCATATCGCAGGATTGGTCAGAAATGCTAAATGACATATTATAAAGAAAGTTATGCTAATATCTAGAAATATCCAAAACATATAGCGCAATTAAGTGTAACTTTATAGTAAAGAAGGTTTTCAGAGGGTAAGAAAAAGAAGTTATGGGTAGAGTTAATGGATGTTGCATGTTTCATGGTGCGGCAGGATTTAGAAAGGGAATCCCCTCCATGAATACTTAAGGGATTTAATTAGCTTTAAGTCACCTTCACTGTCTTTTACTGGCTGATTTCATTCCTCTGATGCAACGACACAAGGAATTTAAACGTCTTTATAATCAGAAAATTACCACTCGTAAAAGAAAAAAAATATTAAAAACCCTTTGCATACAAAAACACTTATTCCTTTGAGTCAATTAATTAGTTTTTAATTTAAAAATTATTTTTTAAAAATAGTTATTATTGACTCAATTAAATATCATTAAATCATTAGTTGTGCAATCCGTAATTGTGTGGTATTTACTCATTCTGAGGTAAAATGTATAAACCAACCAAAGTCCAAAGTCCACACATGTGTGGAGACTTTGGTTAGTTTATACATTTTACCTCAGAATAAATATCATTAGTTACTAGAGCTTTCCTTTAGTATTATGACCGTTTTTTTTTTTTAAAAATTTTTGGAAAACATTTCTCCTGTAGAAATTTTACAATGAGTACACAAATAAAGAACTTCTCCCAAAGGTTGTTTAAGGAAAATCTAATTTATGACTTTGGTTGCTGTTAAACCCTATTTATATTCTGACAGTTTGAATTGAAAAGATACTGTCCAAACGGACATATAATTAACGTTACAAATAGAAAATACAAAAAGAGGGAATAACATTCACGGTTATTAATCATTTCGGCTGTTTGCCTCTTCGGAGAGGAAAAAAGAAGGAAGGAACCACGGTTGGGCTAAATCGGTTCTACCGAAACGGATTAACCAAAAAGTTGACCCTATTTTTTTTTTAATTGAATCTGTTATATATATATTTATATATAATACAGTAATGAATTGTTGACCGTGGGACAGATATATAACATAAAAAGGATAAATCGAGATTCGGTCAGTTTCTTCCACTTCCAATCAAACTCTCATTGATGACGTTACGATTTTATTCAAAATCTTTTTCAAAGGCAAAAGTAGAAATATTTGAAAATGAACAAACTATTACAAATTACATTACTAAAACATTACCAAAAGGTTGAAAGAACCTTCCATATTGTTTTAACACAATTCAATAAAAGTTTTTTTTTTTTGTTTTTATATAGTAAAAGATACAGAAAGGATTTGTGTAATACCGTAAGCTGTGAGAATGAAAACAGAATAACTTTTTTTGTAAGCATATTAAAGAATCATAAGCCAAGGTTCAAAACTAATCGAGTTTTGGCAGGTTTTTCAAGTAAGGAGCTGTGTACTGAGTAATCAGTGGCGTTGAAAGGTCGAGGGGTGGTGTTTTGATGGTGCAAAATAAAAAATAGAAAAAAAAAAGTAAAAAAAGCTACCAAAAAAGAATTTTATACCAAAATGAGTTGAGTTTTTAAGCTCGTAATTGTTTTTATCCTTTATATTTTATAATACTGTTTTAAAACGGATTTTTCAACTGGAATATTTGCCTATTAAATATAAATGTATTTTAAATTTTTCAAAACTAATTTCTTAAAGGGGTTGAAAGTTTATTATACCTATTTGGCGTAGCCATTTAATTTAACATTTTTTTCATGATTTTGAATTACACATTTTTGTTTTGAAAAACTAATTAATAATTTTGAAAAATCATTTAATTTAACATTTTTTTCATGTTTTTGAATTACAGATTTTTGTTTTGAAAAATCTTTGGTTTTCTTTGATGATGACTGTATATGTATACGAGTACCCTGTAATAAGATGAAAGTCTGGGAGTAATAACAGCAGTCTAAAATTAAATCCTTGATTGATATTCCATGAAAATAAATATTTTTAGGGCGTTCTGGAGTTTTACGACCAAGAGGGGGGGGGGGGGGAGAGAGAGAGCTTACAACCCCCCCCCCCCCCCCCCCCGGGGTGGTAAAAATGGTTGCTTCACCACTGTGTGTAATACCAGAGGAATAAGATAAAACCTATGTGACTGATATCATTTAAATGAATATAAATTAAAACAAATTAATAAATTATTTAATTAAAGAATTATTAATTAAATTATTAAATACAGAATTGTGTTAAAATAGGTATTTATATACGTCATACTGGAATATGGGTTTAGTCGCGTTGATGATGCAGCCATTACGAAACCGGTCGAGCGATTTCACCAACGATAGATGTGTTATGACGGTTAATAATAATATCTTACTTAATAATTTGCCAAGTAAAAAAAAAAAGGAAGAGTTTAGCTAAACAATGGAGTAGGTTTGGCTATTAGGAAAAAAAGAAACAATAGAAAGGTACTTGAAGTGGAGAGAGTATGAGGAAAATAACAGAAGTCCAAGGAACGTAAGTTTCGAAAAGTTTTAATGAAATTGTTCATTAAAATAATTGGGTTTTGCTAAAAGAACAATAAATTCATTGAAGAGGTTTTACAGCCCCTTTCTAAATTCCTTTCTCTTTCTCTTGGCATTTCCTCAATTAAATTCTTTTTTCTTGTAAATGTAAGTTTCTATATTTGTTTTATTATATATATATAATTATATATATATATATATATATATAGATGAAATATATTTAGAACTTATCAGTTCTTTTGAAAAAGTGTTAATAAATTTCATGATCTTCAACATTAATGTATAATAAGACAATACCTTAATATTATTAATGAAACTTGAAGAATTCGTGATATTTGTATATATAAAATACAAAGTTTGTCTGTCTGTAGGACACTTTGCCTACTTTTGTCTTTGAAAAAGATTTTGGATAAAATCGAAACCTGGGTATTGAGAGTTTGATTGAAAGTGGAAGAAAACTGACCGCATCCCGATTTAGCCTTTTTGTGTTATATATGTATATATATATATATATATATATAAAGGATAACAATCCTAACCGGACAAAACCTTCGACTAGACTGTCTAGTTCGGTTTTATTTTAAAACCGAAACGTCGGCAATGAGAGTTTGAATTTTGAACCTAAAAAATTGACCGAATCCCGATTAGATAACACACCTAAATAAATAAATATATATATATATTATTAAAGTTGGAAGCAGCTTCTGCGTTGACCAATTTATGGCTGATTTTTTCTAGTTTCCTCACTAGTATACGGTAACTCTCGGGTATTTTCCAGAGGAGTTCTGGTAACGACATGAAGGTAAACACTAAACACTTTTAAACTTTATTCTAACACTATAATTTACGACTTAATCTAAAACACAAGCTTTCGGCTTACATTAGCCATCTTCAGGTAAAAATCTATAACCTAAAATTATAATCAAACTAAGGCTATGGTATAGAGAACAACTTAACTATGGTACAGTTAACAACTAACTACGGAAATAAAGTATGGAGAAGGGAGGGAGGTGTAGGTGGGAGGGCCGGCAGGGCAGGGCACTGAACCCATCTACCTGTGTCGTGTCCCTTCACCTACACCTCTCTTACAAGCTTATAGGTGGTATCAAAATTTTTTTTTTGAACTGGGTATAGCTTTGAGGTCACTGTTTTGTACGTTTAATGAAGGGTCGTATTCCTTAATGTAGAGGGCTTCAAGTATATGTAGTCTGACGTCGTCTTGTAAGCTTTGCAAAATAGTTGTCCCCTCAGTCAGGTTCTCTCTTGTTAATCTCTGTTTATGAACCTCTTCAGCATGGCTCTTCGGTGCTCCTCCTGCAAGGTGGAGAGTCAATCGCCGCGAAAGCTTCGTCGTAGTCAGCCCTATATACTTGGAAGGCAGGGTTGCACAGTCCCCTGTGGTACATTTATATTCATATATGAGGTGGCTACGCTGCAGCTCGGCGGTTTCTTGTTTAGGTCTATTGTATATTAGTAGGTTCTTTGTAGTCTGGTTTTTGTAGAAAATAGTGAGTTTCAATTGATCATCTGGGTTGACGGTTTGTATATTATTAACTATTAATTTTTGGAGGGCCATCTCGTCTTGTTGGTACTGGGAGTTCATGTATCCTCGGTAGTAAAGACTATATATATATATATAGGAAAAATATTGTCCTAATAATATATCGTGTTACATATATATATATTTAATTTTTGGTAGCAGTCCTTCCTTGACACACACATTATTGAAAATGACACCAAACATAGCTGACACCTGTTTCTTAACAAGTTTATCAATTTTTCTAAATAACACTTTCATTATTTCGTCTACACAATAATGTACAACTCCTATAGTCGACATGTTTCGAATGATCAACATTCATCATCAGGACGTGAATAATTTCTTGAGTGGATTTTCTGAGTTATTTTATATACACAAAGTGAGGATTGTAGGGGTTGTTTTCCTTCAAGTTTAAGATAAGCTGGTCGTTAATGGGGTCAGTGGCCTCTCGGCCTGAGTTACTACCTGCAAGGGTTTCTGGATGCCCTTGATGTGAATTAAACAGCTTCAAAATACGGCTACTGTTTTCTTCTTGAATATTTATGACTGTCTTCAGTTTTTGAATTAATATAGCCTCTAAAATTCTCAGTTTATGGTGGTTACGTTATTTTTTCATTATTTTGGTATTTGTAACCAGCTTCTCTCGGGTCAATTTAACGTTATGTTTATCTTGCATATGTTTTTTGGGTGCTCTGGTCATTAAGTGCATGGTGAGCTTTCTTGATAGGGAAATGGTAGTCATACCAATGTATAAGTGTTTTTGGGTTTCACAGTCCCCAATAGTACATGTATGGTATACTCCTGCACTAGATTTGTTTCCTTTAAAGGTGATCATTGGGTTTGGTAGTTATTGTTTTTTATAAACAGGCTACGAGTGATAATGTCCTAGTAGACGATGCACTTATCAACTATAAATAAAAAAAAAACAGGCTACTCACAGGTGGGCTTTTATAGTAAGTGACCAGTGTTAATTTTTCATTCAGGTTTTTGCAGCTGACATTATTTCTTACAATTTCTTTTAATGTTCTATCATCAAGCTTGTGTTGTTCCGAATACTAGTTTTTATAATAAACTTTATGCAATATTGTTTGTCTATCTTCATTAATAATGTGTGATTCACATTATAAACTCCAAGTAACTAGCGGACCAAGGTATTTTAAGTTTTAACAAATATTCTAACTTTTGAATTGTTAACTTCACCATCTATCAGTGATTGTCGTGTTGCCTTTAGCTAATTTTAATTCGGTATTTAATTATTAAAATAAAGCTAACCTGAGAGACGCTGTCCTGCTTTATATATAAATATTCAATTCAAGCAGGAATCAAAACTAAGATAAAAAATTTGGAGTGGCCTAAACTCAACTTTACTATTGCTTTTATTAGCTGTTACCGTCATTTTCTGAAAATAAGACGTCCCCCAAAAATAAACCCTAGTGTGATTTACGGAACACTTTGGAATATAATCCCTTCCCTGAAAATGAACCTTAGTTAAAATAATATGAATAATATGATAATTTAAAAAAAATGCTGTTGAATTTAGTAGGTATCTCTAGCTACCCTAATGTGTTATAGAATTGTTTCGAACAAAACATTCTAAGAAATTTCTTGTTTATTTATACAGTTCGTTTCAAGGAATGCACTACTTATTATAAAGTTGAATTTATCTTCAAAATGCAATATATTGCAACAGTCTACATAGAGTGACGGGGCAGGTACAATGTTTTGTGCATTTCAGTTTTTGTAAATCTGATTATTACCTAGTACTTATTCTGAGGTAAAATGGATAAACCAACAAAAGTCTCCACATAAATGAAGTTTTATTCAACGCGTTTCGAACACTTTGTGTTCATCATCAGGAAGACACCAAGGATGTGGTATTGACGGGTTGGTCAAGTGAAGACAACCTACTTGAGTGGGTTATTTATTTACATGAGAAAAAATACCACACAATTACGGTTTGAACAACTAATGATGTACTTAGTACTTATTGTACTTGAAGCCCTGCCCTCCGAAAAAAAGTCCTAGCACGTATTTTAGACCTAAAAAGAAACAAGACAGTGTCTTATTTTTCGGAAAAAAAGCGGTACATAAATTTGCTTTGCTTTAAAATATTCCTATTGCACGATTGCTTGAAGTATTACACAATGTTAGAAAGGTTGAGGAAAGATTCGGTAAAAACTAATATATGGAAACAAGCCAGTTATAAACTGAGAAAACGGTTTCAAAAGACAGTAGATTATATTGTTTTTGTTTTATGCCACTAAAAATAAAGCAGTTTGCAGCTTTTAAGATAAGTAAAAAAAAAACCCCCAATTGCTGTTATCTCCAAGTAAATATTAAGAACTTAAAGCAAAGGAAAACAATTCTGCCTCCTGTAAAGTTTGGCTGGATTCCAAGAAATGTATTACTCTTTGAACAGCTATAAAGACAAATCGCTTCAAGCTTTTACCATTGAAATCCTCAAGTAATCTAAATCAGCAATCAACAAAGCAACTCTAATTACATTTGAAAATATAATTTCTTCTTTGATGATTAAATTAATATCTGTTTATCTATTGAATAGCCAATAAATTCTAATTTTTTTCTTTCTTTTGGTCACTTTGAAGAAGTTTGAAACAGTTAAAGCAAAGTCTCTTTTTTTTGTTGTAAACACGTTCTACAGAAAGTTTTCTTATTTTACTCTAACTAAATTTAGAGTATTAATAAAAAGGTTTCACATAAACACGTGAAATAACAATCAATGATCAAACCACAATAAGAAATGGGAAAACAAGACTAAGATCTTTCAACCGTAACAAGCGGTCTTCGTCAGAGTCAAAAACCCAACTGAACACTAGATGCAGAAAACATCTGGTGAGGAGTTGAGAAGAGTGGGAGGGAAGAGTGGTATTTTAAAAGGGTGAAAGCACAGGAAAGGACTAATGTCCAGAAAGGGATGTTTGGGGAAACAAAGGAGTACAGTAATGAAAAGTAAAAAACTATCTGCTAGCTGTCAACCCTCTTTGAAGAGGCTATTGCCCTCGTGACGAAACTATCAAGTTTGAAGAGACCGTTACTAATGTTTATAATATTAGATCTATTAAATTTAATTAGAGACGATTGAATAATATTTCTTAACAACATTGATTTTTCATAGGTAATAAATTTAGCTCCTGTCCAATCTAAGGACAGGAGTCTAAATTTAGTTAGAGTATTAACTAAATCATTATACTCTGATGATAATTTGAGTTTTTATCAAATTGTTTTCTTCACTTACTATAAAGCTCTGCAGTTTGGCGTAGGCCTGCCTCTTTCTTTCCATCTTGGGAATCAGAGAGTTTTCGAATTCTTTTTGATATTCTGAAACTCTCCTTTTCAAGGGCTTTTGCGATTTTCATTTCTACAGACAGTTCCTTATAATGGGCTTCTTACTATTGCGTATTCTTTTTACGTGTTCTATCCAATCAAAGTTCTGATAAACTGTACTACATTTTTATTTTTAGGTTAGAGTTTCTCCGAGTGTGTTATTATGAATAATTGGCCCCAAAAGTATTCTTAAAATCTGTTAATTAAATTACTTTAACCGATTAACTGTTGACATAGTCCGGAAACCATCCTTCGGAAGCGCAGAGGGTCCGAAAGTGCTAACAAGCCAAGCTCCCACATGTGCATCTGAGGACACAAAGAAGGAGAAAAGAATTTACTTTCTCCCGAAATGTAGGGAGCCTGAATGCGGACTCTCTTCGAGTGTGGTATTATCAATCATTGGCCTCAAAATTATTCTTAAAATCTGTTGATTAAATTATTTTAACTGATTAACTGTTAACATAATCCGGAGACCGTCTTCCTGAAGTGCAGAGGGTCAAAAAGCACTATCTAGTAGGATTCAACTTCCCACAAGTGCACCTAAGGACACGAAGAAGACCGTCCCGAAGAAGGAGTAAGGAATCTACTTTCTCCCGAAACTTAGGAAGCCTGAATGGATATTATCAATAATGGTTTGTGCAGATTCTACAAAGAGGAAGAAACACCGTTACACCTGCTGATAACTTCTAAGACAACTTTGCTGCAGAGAGTCAGGTGCTTCGGGACACTCAACAAACCATAGAGAAACTTTTACCGCTGGAACCAGCAAAAGTGCTGAGCTTCTTGGGCGCGTTGGAGCTAACTGCTGGGGTACTATAGTACAGTAGGGTACAATAGTTTTTTTTTTAAGACGCAGTACTCAATCTCAAAAAAAAAAGAACTTAACATTGTAAGTATTCATGTTTCGGAACAAGTAAGTTATCACTAGTCTAACATGTATTTTACACAATGTGGTTTTCAATTTTTCATTTCATTTTGTATCCTAATATTGAACTTAAAGATAATTAGAATTTCTAACAAATGATTCAGTATCCAATGTACTAGTATACCTTCAACAGGTAATATACAAGTTCTAGGGTTAAATTTACCTATAAAATATATTTCCGATTTAAAATATTACTTCTGAAACATTAGTTCCATAAGAATGTAATAAAATTAATTTTCATTAATTTAGTTTCTATATGAAATATTGGGAAGTTAAAGAATTGCATTTGGGTCAAAATATTAAAGTCGAATTTTCTTTTTGAGGTCCCCTGGGTCAAGTAAAATAAATACTGCATATTGGTCTCTCTCTCTCTCTCTCTCTCTCTCTCTCTCTCTCTCTCTCTCTCTCTCTCTCTCTCCCTCTCTCCCTCTCCGTCTCCCTCTCCCTCTCCCTCTCCCTTTCTCTCTCTCCCTCTCTCTCCCTCTCCCTCTACCTCTCTCTCTCCCTCTCTCTCTCTCCCTCTCCCTCTCTCCCTCTCTCTCCCTCTCTCTCTCTCTCCCTCTCCCTCTCTCTCTCCCTCTCCCTCTCTCTCTCTCCCTCTCCCTCTCTCTCTCTCCCTCTCTCTCCTCTCCCTCTCCCTCTCTCTCTCCCTCTCCCTCTCTCCTCTCCTCTCCTCTCCTCTCCCTCTCTCTCTCCTCTCTCCTCTCCTCCTCTCCTCCCTCTCATTCCTCCTCTCCCTCTCCCTCTCTTTCCTCCTCTCCCTCTCCCTCTCTCTCCCTCTCCTCTCTCTCTCTCTCTCTCTCTCTCTCTCTCTCTCTCTCTCTCCTCTCTCTCTCTCTCTCTCTCTCTCTCTCCTCTCTCTCTCTCTCTCTCTCTCTCTCTCTCTCTCTCTCTCTCTCTCTCTCTCTCTCTTTGTGTGTTTGTGTGTGTGTGTGTTTGTGTGGTGTGTTATTTCAATAACAGACACAGATGTGATCACCAAAATTCCATATTAATTCATTGCTACTCTTATTGGAATCCAGTTTTTTTATAAGTTCCTTGTATAATAATATCCGGGTTTTTACGTTTGCTAAATATCTACAAAATTTTGAATAAATTCTCTGTCATTCTAATTTTTTTGTTGACAGTTGAATGAGATGAAATGATCACAGAAAATTTCCTCTAATTCAAAAAACTTCATATGAATTTTCTCTAATTTTAGTCGATATATCTTTATCAATTTTTTTACCCAAAAGCTATAAGTCATGACTATACACTTCAAACTCCAAACTAAAATGATAAATCAAAAACATAACTACGCAATGCAGAAGAATTTTACATCTGTATTAATCCATAGTAAATGCAAATGAAGTTTTGTTGAAAACAATCATTGCAGATACTTTCAAGTTTTTGTTTGTTTTGTATTGCTAAATACGTAGCAACTAATGTCAAGGTCATTGAAAATGATAAGAAAATCAAAGAATTTTATATGCACAAATTAAGCAACTCTACCGTCACGCTATACACACCGCACCATTATCGACCCCTCCACAAACCACCTTGTGCCTTCAAGCTTCTATCTCTGAAATTAAAAAGAATGACACTGTTTAACATTTTTAATTAGAATTATAATCATTAAAGAAATTTATTAATTACTTCAAATATAGCATAATCACTAGGTAGCTTTAATTTTTGTCATAACTTCTTTTTAATGTGATTTCCTTTTATGTTTAAAGATGTAACATCTACTTATGTGTTTCATTTTCTAGAATCTATTTTGCAGCAAGTTTTTAAAAAAAATGCCCATTCTTTTTTAAATTGATTGTTTAATTCTTGTACAAATTAGCTAATAACAGTTTTACATCTTCTTAACAACAAAGCGATTTTATTCAAAAAAATGTGTAGATTTATAGCAAACGTAAGTTTTAAAGATTGATTATAAAACGATTTTTCCATGTGTGAGTTGAAATAAATCTAATGGTAAAGTACTGATTTTTGCTGTTTGAAGAATATTTTCGTAAATAATTTGATAAAAGACTTTAAGATTAGGTTAAATTGCAGTCCTAGCCACAATTTGTGGTCGATCATTGGTGGCCCTTTGTGATACCACACAGCAGTTTTTTGACACGTAACTTTTTTAATATAAATATTTTCATATGCTTTTATAAATAGTATGTATGTTTAAAGACAATAAAAAAAAGTAGTATTACTGTAATGTGTATTTTTCGAAGAAAAATTCAAAAACTAAAAGATTTTAATGTTCATATCTTTCACAAGTATATAACACATGAAACAGAATTGTTAGGAACTTAACACAAAGTTTATTTTGTAATAATTTTTGGTTTTATAGTTGAAAGTTTTATTCTCAAGTCTGACTGAGCATTTAGTCTACTTTAGTGTTTAGTTTTTATGGTAGTTTAAAAGGAAAATCCGGTTTTACATAATTAGGTAATGAGAAGTGGGAACAATGTGTGAACTGCTATTTTTACAATAGAAGGAAATTCGGGAATTAGATAGCTCCAAAAATTGACTAGTGATTGATCCTAAATATGAATAAATTTTTAGTATTATAAGTAGTATTTAGTATTAGTGTATAAGTATTATTCGGTTTCATGATTCACAAGAAACACAGAATAAATCCATACCCACTAAAGAAAAAAAAATAGAAAAATTTTTTCTCTAAATGTTTTTCGTGGAACCCCAGAGAGTCTGTTAAGGAACCTCTGGGTTCTGCAGAACCCACTTTGGGAATTTCTGCCATACAGTGAAGATTGTACATTGAGAGTCTTACATTTTGCTTAACTTAAGCGTATATATATATATATATATATATAGTTAAGATGTTTAACGTGTACTTGCTTGAGACCGACGGCTTAACGTCCAGTTTGAGGCAAAAGAAGCTCAGATTTAGTCACCTCACCAGGCATGGTGGGCATTGAACTCTGGATCTCCCAATCCAAAGGCGAGCACGTTGCCACTGGGCTTACCTGGCCCACAACTTTTATATTGCAATACAATTTTGAGTCATTTTTCTTGGCAGATATTGGTGAAACTTTCAAAATTCGTCAAATCTTTCGAAACACTCTTGAGGGTTGACTACGAATTCGCAGCAAGAGGCATTCAGTAAAAACAATATATCACACTGAGGCAAATCTAAAAAAAAAAAAAACCTAAACGATGCTATATTTTACTCATAGTAAAGTAATTGTAGTTAAGATTTTGAAATGATTTACGCGAAAAAAATATTCATAAATAAACGTATTATAGAAGGTGCTAATGTTTGCAATGTTGAAGTAATTCTAATGTAGTGCAATCAGTCATTATGTGGTATTTACTCATTGTAGGGTAAAAATCTAATGAAATGGTCTCCACATATAAAATTTTAATGATATAAACAACGCGTTTCGAACACGTAGTGTTCTTCCTCAGGCATTAACCAGTCTTATTCAGAGGCACTCATCCTTAGTTAATGCCTGAGGAAGAACACTACGTGTTCGAAACGCGTTGTTTATATCATTCAATTTTTATATGTGGAGACCATTTCATTAGATTTTTACCCTACAATGTTGAAGTAATTTGAGAAAGGAGGACAAATAAACTATAGTTACTTTTTATTAAAACTAGAAAATTGATTAATCGTTCTTTCACTCATTTCCAATAAAGACACTCACTGTACACTGGCAAGTGAAGACAAGTCAACTAACTGTTCAATCACAGGTCAACCAACCAACCAGACCTAAGAGCGAAGATTCAAATTTACATGTTTTATAAATATTATGAATTCAATTATTTTCTAGCTGAATATATAAACTAATAATATTTATATAGAATGCTTGTAGCTTTAGTTTAATAACATTTCTCAAAAGATTTGAATGCAGCGCAATAGTAACCTCTGCGTATTGATTTTGCAACATTTGGTGGTTTGCCTTAGCATACCCAGAGTTTCAATAAACAGTGTGCACACGTTGATAGAGTTCGATCGATAGACTGCGAGGCTACTGGAGGTTACAGCAAAGTTTGTATTCTTTTTGCGCCTAAGACTTAGAAAAATACTTTCCTACACTAAACACTACCAAGTGTCAATCATATAAAGGTTATCTCTTTCATGTTATGTGTAATTTTTTTTTTAAAAAAACATTTAATTTCATTTGTTCAAATCAAGTATTAAAATAATTTTATTTTTATTTGTTCAACTTCATGGATAAATGCTTAAATACCTACAATAAATTAAAAAAAATCTGGAGTGGCCTACACTCAACTTTACTATAAGTAACCATAATATCATACTTCTTGGGAATATAATATATAACGTTCTATTTAATTATCATATAAATGTCTAATTGGAGATGTTTATTAGTCGCTCATTCCTGGAGATAGTACAGAAAGTGATTGATCCACTTATCAATATATAAGCTTATTTTTGTATATCACACACCACTGATACATATAATATCATTAGTATAATTACAGCTGTAATAAAATTTTTTAAAAAGCGAAAAGATAGATTTCGTGTTACTAAATAATCTCTTACAGGAGAACATGGCTTTTGTTCCAATATCCATTAGATCCTCTTACATAGATTACCTGACTTCTTTCTACATTGAATATTTAAGACACATTTTCCTATTTAAAACTTGAAAATATTCCTATTTTTTTTGAAAAATGTCAGAAATATTTAACAAAAAAGTTATCGTTTTAAGATAATTTTTAATTTAAGATATAGGATAATTACATTTATTATTATTTAAAGAAAGTTTTCAATTTTAAATTATGTCTTTGAATTTTGGTCTTTTGTAGAATTATTATACTGGGAATTTTTTTTTGCTTCCTAGAGTATTTAATAAACGTCACTTTTCTTTTCATTTGGTCAAAAATCATATCAATGACTACTGTTCTTACATTGACTTAGGCATGTCATCAAAATACTGCCAGTCATAATAATCTTTATAAAGTCTAATAAAGGAAATTTGAAGATATAGTATATTTGAACTTTTAGTATACCTAAGGTAATAAAATTCATATTACTATTTAAAAATTACCTTTAAAACAAACACGCAAAGTATGATGTGTATTTTCTTGGATAGGATAAATATTTCTGTTAAATCATTCCTAAAACTATAGAAGTGAGAGAGATACATTCTTTCATACTTTTAAAAACGTTCATTAAAAAAATTTAGAATCTGAAGTTGAATTTACTTGAACAATGGAATGTGTAAGATCTAATTAACAATTTTAAGAACATGTTAGATTCAATAATGATTTAAGTTTTTTTATAACTTATAAAATTATTATAGCTATATATATAATATTTGGGTGGATTTCAAAAATTACGTCTTCACACACAAAAAAAAAAGTTTAATACGAAACCAACAAAGTGTTTCGAATATTTAGTAATTTTGTTCAAGTTAACATCTAAAATAAAATATAGAAATAAAGAAATATACATATCTGTGAGCTGCAAGAATATCTGAGTATTCAATTGTATTCAATTTTAAATAGCTCATTTTAATGTAATAGTTTGTTATATATTATCGGCTATCCTGGCCCCCTAATGAGAAAAATTATTAAATAACATTGTAGAATGTCGGGCGAGTACGCAAGCCACTGAGCTACCCTGACTCCCTAATACGATTTGTTATTATTTAATCCAACTACAAGAAAGCCAATCACAACAAAAGTAAAGATTGTAATAAATTCAGGTTTCTATCTCTACTGAAAATGGGTGAACAAACAAACAAACAAACTCACGAACTTTATAGATATATAGATGATTCTCAAATTATTACGACTGAATTCACTAAGCATGTGTATATCTTTAATTCAAAAATTTTTTTCAAAAGTTTCAAAAAAAAACTTTAAGACTTAATACATTTTTGAGGAACTGAAAAGTTTTCTAATGTCAAGATTGTGACAACTTAAACCCAATGATAAACTTTAAACGACTTTATCTTGTTAGTTGAAATTTAACATTAAGTAAATCATAAAGTTTTCTAAACTTCTTTAAAAATTTAAAATTTAATTTGGTGAACTCAAATTCATTATTAGTTTACCATAATTTATAAATAAAATAGTATTATAGGGAAACAAAAGAATGTTTGGATTTTAACTTATTTACATGTTTTGAAGTCACCTAAGATTTTTTTTTTAAGTTATTCATAATGTGTTTATGTGGAACGTGTGTGCGTGCGTGCATACATGCATGTGTGTGTGTGTGTGCGTGCGTGCGTGCGTGCATGCGTGCGTGCGTGGTGTGTGTTTGGCAGACGTTGTTAGGTGTATTTAATTAAACAAAAATTTATGCAATACCAAAAAAAAAATACATTATAACGATAAAACATCCTGTGGTTTCTGTCCACTATTTATCTTGAAAAAATATAACCTTCTTATTCTTCCATGTACAAAAATGAAATCATCATAGTGACCTATGATTAGCTTTTAAATACCTATAAATAATTGCTTCTTTTTTTTCTAATTTAACGTAAATTTGACAACGAAAGAAGTGAGGAAGTATATTTACAGATTTAGAATTTTATTTGAAAAAATGACTTGAACATTTTTCAACTGGGTTTTTCAGTTGATTTTGGACTCTGACGAAGACCGCTTGATACGGTTGAAGGACTTAGTCTTTTTTCCTATTTCTTATTGTTGTTTGAACATTTATATATATATTAAAAGAAACGGTCCAGCGGACTTTTTTAAATAAAATAAATTCAAAACGAAGGAAACACACAGAAAGACACAGACATAACTCACATCGATATTTCGACCATCATCGTCATCAGGAGGTGTGATGAGCGAAGAGCGAAGAGTCCCGGAGGAAGACAGGGTGGCGATTGTCTGAGTCTTCCTGCGGGATTCTTCGCTCTTCACACCTCCTGATGACGACGATGGTCGAAATATCGGTGTGAGTTATGTCTGTGTCTTTTTGTGTGTTTCCTTCGTTTTGAATTTATTATTATAATATATATATATAATATATTTATATATTTATATATATAAAAATTCAATAATATATCGACCGTTTGATAGAATAGGTGTGTTCTCTAATCGGGGTTCGGTCAATTTTCCAGGATAAAAAATCAAACTCTCGTTGCCTCCAGGATAAAAAATCAAACTCTCGTTGCAACGAGAGTTTGATTTTTATCCTGGAAAATTGACCGAACCCCGATTAGAGAACACACCTATATATATATATATATATAATATATATATATAGTATATATACACTTTAACACATAGAAAAGAACACAGAAAGACACTACAGAACTCACTTCGATATTTCGACATCCGTCGTCATCGGGAAGAAGTGCGAAGTACTCGCGTTGAGAAGCAAACTACTACTCATACATACGTATCTACTACTCATACGTATATATATATATATGTACAGTAATACAGTAATATTTGTGAATATTATATATTATAAAAGAATTGTAATTTCCTTTCTTTAATTTTTTATAATTAAGCTGAAATTTAAAAAGTAATTTTTTAAAACATTTATTATAAGTGAAAATTACAGTATTATAGTAATTGTAAATATCAGTTTTTTTTTTTAAATTCAAGTTGAAAAATAATTGTTTTGTACTAAATAAAACCAATGAAGGAAATGATTAATTGAAATTCAACACTAACTCAACCAGTGGAATGATGGGAGGAATACCGGCAGTTAGAAGTGAGGTCTATTTCCTGTTCATTGAACTGAAGTGAAACAAATACCACGAACAACATCCGGCGTTGAATTAACTGAAATATCTCTTCAAATTTGAAACCAGTGTTATCAAATATAGTTGCTAGCAGTTGTTTTGTTACACATGCTTGATTTATTTACCAATTATCTATACATCAAAGAAATTTATACAAAGGAAATAATAATAATATTTTGAATATCTTAACTATAAAATAAAGTTAGTGCTATTTTAGAGGTATTATGAAATAAACAATTAGATTTTAAAGATCAAAATATAACTTAATAATTTAGAAAATTATTGATATATCATTGCTAAAAAATCGTGCCTGATTGAGCGTTCATTTCAAAAGAGTGGAGATAAATATTTAATTATATGTTTTACTTTGTTCAATTACTTTTTAATGATTCATATTAATACGAGTACATTTCATAAATATATATATAAAAAGATTTCACATAAACACGTGAAATAACAATCAATGATCAAACCACAATAAGAAAATGAAAGATCTTAGTCTTGCTTTCCCATTTTCTTATTGTGGTTTGATCATATATATATATATATATATATATATATATATATATATCCATGCTAATTCCCATGACCTCCCTTTCAATGATTGTTTCAGGGTACAAATCCTCAAACAAATTCCCGAGTCTAATTCCCATGTCACCCTTAGAGCTTCCGAAGAGGCATTCATAAGCCTCCTTGGGGCTCGTTCTCCTCCTGGTCTCAACCTGTACCGTTAATTATTTTTTATTTTATTATTATTATTATTATTTTTTTATTATTATTATTTATTTTTTTTATTATTATTTCGTATTTTATATATTTTTTATCTTGTTTTCTAAATAAATATTGGAGGGATTTCTATTTTTCCTCTCCTCCGCTGGATGGCAGCATTGCGGTGGTTCCACGAGTTACTCTGGAGGCCAGTAGCAGTTTGCTTCTCAACGCGAGTACTTCGCACTTCTTCCCGATGACGACGGATGTCGAAATATCGAAGTGAGTTCTGTAGTGTCTTTCTGTGTTCTTTTCTATGTGTTAAAGTGTAGATATATATATATATATATAGTAATTAAATGAAACGGTCCAGTGGACTTTTAAATCAAAACCAATTACAAGGAAGGTAGCAAACAGATAGACACAGTATAACTCACCTCTATATTTCGACCATCGTCGTCGTCAGCAGGAGGCGAAGAGTCCCGCAGGAAGGGAGAGTAAGTCGTCACTCTGCCTTTCTGCGGGACTCCTCACCTCCTGATGACGATGGTCGAAATATAGAAGTGAGTTATCCTGTGTCTATCTGTGTGCTACCTTCTTTTTAATTGGTATATATGTACCACAATTAAAAGAAACGGTCCGGCAGACTATTTTTAAAAAAAATAAATTCAAAACGAAGGAAACACACAGAAAGACACAGACATAACTCACATACATATTTCGACCATCGTCGTCATCAGGAGGTGTGAAGAGCGAAGAGCGAAGAGTCCCGCAGGAAGACAGAGCAGCGACTGAACTCGGAGACCGCAGCCAGTACCGCTGGCTAATATATATATAATTATAATTTAATTTAATTATAATTAATATATAATTTATTATATATATATATATATATATATATATATAGTTTATTGGGACTCGGTCAGTTCTTCAGGTTCAAATTAAACTCTCATTGCGAACGTTTCGGTTTTTATTTAAAACCTTTTTCATAGGCAGAAGTATAAATTTTGAAACAGAAAAACTAAGTATTACATTACAAATTATTTTACAAAGAAAAATAGTATGTGGATTTTTAACAACAACTGTAGTCTGAATGAACACGCGACATTGTGTCACATGTAATACTTAGTTTTTCTGTTTCCAAATTTATACTTCTGCCTATGAAAAAGGTTTAAAGAAAAAACGGAAACGTTGGCAATGAGAGTTTAATTTGAACCTGAAGAACTGACCGAGTCCCGATAAGCTATTCAAAAAAACCGAGTCCCGTTTCTATCCCACGGTCGATACTTTTATCATTATATATATATATATATATATATATATATATATATATATATATATATATATATATTGGAGATAAAGATTTAATTATAGGTTTTACTTTGTTCAATGACTTTCTAATGATTCATATTAATACGAGTACATTTCATAATTATGTATATATATATATATATAATATACATATAATATATATTATATATAAAGATTTTACATAACAATCAATGATCAAACCACATTTTGAAAAGGGAAAACAAGACTAAAATCTTTCAACCATAACAAGCGGTCTTCACCAGAGTCAAAAACCCAAGTTCAAACTGAACAGTTTCCTTGTTGTTTATTCTTTCATGTTTAGATATAAATAAGAAAATAAGGAACAAAAATAAGAAGGCGTAATGGACAACTGAAAATATAATAACATGATTAGAGTAAAAATGAAAAAGATATAAAAAAATAATTGATGTTTAGAAGATAATAAAAAGAATAATTATTACATTTACAACGATTATTAAAAACAGTCAAAACAATCAATTAGCCAACAATAAAGCTGTGTCACGTTTTGTCATAAACAATCCTATAAAGTGACCATATTGATAATTGGGCAGATCTAATTGCTCTAATTAAATTACAGCTACAAATCAAAGTCATTATTTGATTTGTAATTAGGCAGCATTATAATTCATTCTAAAAAGAACACGTCATTATGACAGTAATTTTTTATGCCTTTTAACAAATTCAGAACATGGTTTTTTTTTAACGCTCTATCTATAATATTTAATACTGAAATGTTGTTAATAATTTGAGCCTTAAGATTAGCAATCTATAAACAAAAAATCTTAAAATTTTGATTGTATTTTAAGGTAATACACTTATAAAAACTGAGATTTATTTTTGTAATATTGAAACATCTGCCCTACTCGTCGAATTTGTTTGCATTTATCAAAGAAGTCAAACTGAATGCAATCCTGAATGCACCTGGTATTACCTGAATGCATTTGCATTTACTTAGACATTTTTTAAGTGAAATATAATTCTTATTATGAGGTTTATTGAAAAAAAAATTGAAATGTTCTAATGAATTATGATGATATGTTAGAATAATAAAATTGTTAAATGTAAAACATTAACCCCAATCAAACCATTGATCCCCAGTGATGGATTTTTGTCGAACATGTATTAGATTAATCAAAAAAAAACACAAGTTGGTTGTTAACGAGTTTGATATTATGTTTAATTATCGTAAAACTTGTGTTTAGGTCGCTCAGGATTTTTTTATGTTCGTTTTTATTCCTTTTTAAATTTAATATATATATAAGTAAGGCGGTACAGCGTCTGTTGGGTTGACTATTATGTATTATGTCTTGTTGTTTTTTATTGTAATATAACAATCAATGATCAAACCACAAAGGAAATGGAAAAACAAGACAAAATCTTTCAACTGAAACAAGCGGTCTTCGTCAGAGTCAAAAACCCAACTCTACTCTTGTATGTATTATATATATATAAAGATTTCACATAAACACGTGAAATAACAATCAATGATCAAACCACAATGTGAAATGGGAAAACAAGACTAAGATCTTTTAACTGCACGTAGGGGTCTTTGTCGGAGTCAAAAACCCAAATCCAGTTGGATTTTTGACTTTGACGAAGACCACTTGTTATGGTTGAAAGATTTTAGTCTTTTTTTCCCATTTTATATTGTGGTTTGATCATTGATTGTAATATTACATGTGTATAATATAGTTACACTATGTTATATGAAATCTATGTTATTTATGAATTTGTAAAAACTATGACATAAATGAATATTATGTTAATAAATAAACAAAATGATTTTAACTAAAGGTGACACGACATTCACTGATAGTGGGTAGTATGAAGTTTACCTGGTCAGCTAGTAATCATAATTATTATAATATTTTTTTACAAAAAATATAAAAAGTTATTGTTGAGGTTTAGTCGAAAAGAAATTGTAGCAATAATTAAGAAGATATGCGTTTCTTAAATTGACATGAAAGTGACTTGATTACTCATGTGACTAGGCAGTTAGCATGGATAGCTATAGAAGGATGGACTACTTTGACCATTCATGCACAGGGTCAGCCTAATTAAAGCCATGCTTAAGTCAAAGGAGTCACACTGAATGCAATCCAATCGGTAGTCGTAGTCACCAGAGCTCTAAGAGTTATTGACATTGCTAGTTTTGACTTGAACTTCTTCAATTTTACTCCCTTTTTTGAAATGAAAAGCATTTCATTAATGAACGCTATACGATGATTCATCATATATAGTATCTCGAGCAAATCATCGTATATTAAGACGAATTTTGATTCAAAATTTACAGCTTGTATCAGAATATTTGTTTGTTGAAACGTTTGTAAGTCGAATTACTACAGTCGAAATACATAGAAAGGAGAAGATTAAAAGAATGGAAAGTTTATATATATATATATATAGAATAAGATAAATTTAAAGAATCATCAATATACAAATCAAAGAACAAACAACAATATGAAATGGGAAAACAAGACTAAGATCTTTGAACTGTAACAAGCGGTCTTCGTCACAGTCAAAAACTCAACCATATTTGTATATATATATATATTATATATATATATAATAGCCCTGATGCAGTCATCCCGGAGATGCAAAAGGCCAATGCCATATACGAATATAACTGCAATATCGGAGATTGTGAGCTCCTAGACAATTCAAAATATATCGGTATGACATCGACCACACTCTCACGACGACTGACAATGCACTTGCAAGCAGGAGCCATCGCTAGACACACCTCCGAGGAACATGGAAGAAAACTCACCCGCCAGGACCTTGTTCAAAACACCATCATTTTAAAGAAAATTAATGATCCAGCCAGACTGCAAATATATGAAGCCATGAAAATCATGAAGCACAACCCATTAATTAATCGTCAACACACGGGGGTTTCACGCACACTGCAGCTACTAGGTGACCAACCACCAGCTACTCGCCAAGCCGACACTCAGTCACCGCCCAGTATTCAGACCAGCAACACCTAAGATATGTATATGAGACAAAATGTCGTAGGAAGAATCAGAATGAAGAAAAATAAGCTCTGAGACCTCCTAGATTATATAAAGAAGAGTAAATATATATATATATATATATAATATATATATATATATATATTTATTAAATATTTATTTATATATATATATTTATATATATGTATATATATATATATTTATATATATATATATATATATATATATATATATATAAATGATAAAACCACAATAACAAATGGGAAAACAAGACTAAGATCTTTCAGCCGTAACAAGCGGTCTTCGTCAGAGTCAAAAACCCAACTGACTCAGTTGGGTTTTTGACGACTCTGATGAAGACCGCTTGTTACGGTTGAAAGATCTTAGTCTTGTTTTCCCATTTCTTATTGTGGTTTTATCATTGATTGTTCTTTCACGTGTTTATGTGAACTCTTTATATATATATATATAAATACATATATAATAGATTCAATAATATATCGACCGTTTGATAGAATAGGTGTGTTCTCTAATCGGGGTTCGGTCAATTTTCCAGGATAAAAAATCAAACTCTCGTTGCCAACGTTTCGGTTTTATTTAAAACCTTTTTCATAGGCCTACAAACAAAGGATAATAAGAAATCACATATCAACATCAAACATATACACAATATGAAAATGGATTGTTACAACTCATGAATATTACAAGCAGAAATATTTCAGAGATACATAAAACAATATTACTTACAGAAGTAAGAATTTTTTAACTAAGAAAATGAAATTTACATTATTTAAAGGAACAACAATGTTAGCCGGACAAAACCTTCGACTAGACTAATAAGATAACATTACAAATAACCTCAACACTGTTCACTCAAGGGAACTAAATAAATCAAATTTCACTAAACCTCAGCACAACACTCCAGAATAAATATTACTTAAATTAGTAATATCACTTCTATGATTAATCGAACTTAGATCCTTTTTAATATATAACATCTCAAGTGTCTTCCTTCTTTGCTCATCTTTTTCTTTTTCTATTATAGTTGTATCTTCAAAATCGAACGTGTGACCTTCGTTTATTGCATGCCCAGCTAAGGCTGTTGCGTTACTTTTATTTGTTCTTATCGAATAATTATGTTGGTACAACCTTTCTTTGAGAAAACGACTAGTTTCACCATAGTAACACTTGTCACAGTCTTTACATTTGATGGCATAAATGAGGTTACTTTGTAACTCCTTCGGTATTTTTTCTTTCAAATTTGAAAATAAAGATTTATTTTTTCTTTTATTATAAAATGCCAGTGTAACTTCAGGTACGTTTCGTTTGAACACTTTTCTAATTGATTGTGATAAGCCCTCAACATAAGGAAATTTGAAATACTTCCTATTTATAACTTCCAGTTCAGCATGATCTTCATTTGAATGTGCTGGTTGCTGTCTTAAATATCTTAACCAATATCGTTCAACTAAGTTCTTCGGATAACAATTTTTCTGTAACAATAATTTCACCCTTTTCTTATTTTCATTTAGAAAACATGGACTACTTATTTCAATAACTTTTTTAACCAAATTTTGGACGCAATTTAATTTTTGGTTTATAGCATGAGAAGAATGGTAGTTCAGGATTCTTGCAGCACTGGTAGGTTTTTTAAACCAATCCGTTAAGATATTGCCATTTTCACCTCTTATAACTTTCACATCTAAGAATGGCAGATTTCCATCTTTCTCTACTTCACAAGTGAATTGTAGACGATTATGAAAAGAATTAAATATATTTAATACATTCTCTTCTTCTCCCTTTTCAATAATTAAAAACAAATCGTCCACATATAATTTAATAAATTTCACCTTCGTACCTAATTTATTGATACTGTTTTCCAATAGTTCAATCATAACTATATTTGCGAGAACTGGTGAAATTGGTGATCCCATTGGTAATCCATATTTTTGTTTATAAATAGTACCATCAAAGGTGAAATACCTTGCTTCACATATAAGGTCCAGTATAGAAAGGAAAACCTTTTTCGATATTCCAACCTGTGAACTAATCTTATTCCACTGTTTATTTACTAAATCAAATGCTAGATCTAAAGGTATATTAGTAAACAACGACTGAACATCTAGTGAAATCATAATTACGTCATCACTTAGTATTTGATTTGAAAGGGCTTGTTTGAATTCTAATGAATTTTTTACATTCAATTCATTCTTGTTAGTAATGTAACTAAGATATTTCTCTATATATTTAGACAGTTCATAAGTTGGACTTCCAATGAACGACACGATAGGACGGAGAGGAAAACCTGGCTTGTGTAGCTTCACTAAACCATATATTCTTGGTGCTATTCCATTGTAAGATTTTAATTTCGAAGCTTGACGTAGATCTATACATAGTGTCTTCTTCAGTTCATCAACTATCTTGTTTACTTTATTTCGTAATGTTGATGAAGGATCTCTTCTTGTGATCGAATATGTTTCACTATCTTCTAAGAGAGTTTTCATTTTTTCTTTATACTCTTCTTTTTTGATTATCACAGTATTACCAGATTTGTCACTTTTACAAACCACAATTTCTCTATGTTCTCTTAAAAACTTATAAGTTTTCTTATAGCAACTTTCTATACATGCATTTTGCCTTTTTAATCGATTTGAAAAATTATTTAATCGGTTTCCGTGGTTTGTAATTATATTTACACATTGGCTTCTAATTGTATCACTGTTTTCCATATTTAGGGATGAAAAAATCTTTTCTAAATCTCCTATAATATCAAATGTAGGAATATCTTCTTTTTTACCAACTTCAATTGCAAATTTTTCTCCTAATGAGAGTAAATGAAGACTATCCCTAGGAATTTCAACATTGGTTAAATTAGTTACAGCCAAATCTCCAGAATAGTCAAAGAAACCTTTACCTTGTTTTAGATGAAGGTTATGCATCTTCTTTTGTAAATTATATTTACTTTTATTAAATATAAACTCTTTAAGACTATTCATTGAAATAATATAGTTTTCTAAAATCATTTCTGGTAATTTACTTCGAGCAAATTCTAAACATCCACTAATAAGACTATTTACACTGTTAATACGCCAGATGGTAACTTTTATTTCAATGTTCAAAACGCCTTGTTTAAAACGATTTAACACTTTTTCCATTTCTCTATGAAAAGGGCTATCACTCACTACTAAACCATGCACTGAATTAACATAATCACTAATATGTTTTGGAAACAAACAGGAACTTCGACATTTTAATAAGAAAATTCTTCTACTTGATTGTTTAGCTAATTTCACAATGTAACTTCTCCACTTCTTCAAACATTCACTCACATCTTCTCCATATACTCTTCTTATATCCTCATAAAAACCCATATTTCTTCTTATATAAACCCAAATGTATATATAATAGATTCAATAATATATCGACCGTTTGATAGAATAGGTGTGTTCTCTAATCGGGGTTCGGTCAATTTTCCAGGATAAAAAATCAAACTCTCGTTGCCAACGTTTCGGTTTTATTTAAAACCTTTTTCATAGGCCTACAAACAAAGGATAATAAGAAATCACATATCAACATCAAACATATACACAATATGAAAATGGATTGTTACAACTCATGAATATTACAAGCAGAAATATTTCAGAGATACATAAAACAATATTACTTACAGAAGTAAGAATTTTTTAACTAAGAAAATGAAATTTACATTATTTAAAGGAACAACAATGTTAGCCGGACAAAACCTTCGACTAGACTAATAAGATAACATTACAAATAACCTCAACACTGTTCACTCAAGGGAACTAAATAAATCAAATTTCACTAAACCTCAGCACAACACTCCAGAATAAATATTACTTAAATTAGTAATATCACTTCTATGATTAATCGAACTTAGATCCTTTTTAATATATAACATCTCAAGTGTCTTCCTTCTTTGCTCATCTTTTTCTTTTTCTATTATAGTTGTATCTTCAAAATCGAACGTGTGACCTTCGTTTATTGCATGCCCAGCTAAGGCTGTTGCGTTACTTTTATTTGTTCTTATCGAATAATTATGTTGGTACAACCTTTCTTTGAGAAAACGACTAGTTTCACCATAGTAACACTTGTCACAGTCTTTACATTTGATGGCATAAATGAGGTTACTTTGTAACTCCTTCGGTATTTTTTCTTTCAAATTTGAAAATAAAGATTTATTTTTTCTTTTATTATAAAATGCCAGTGTAACTTCAGGTACGTTTCGTTTGAACACTTTTCTAATATTATAAATATTATAATAAATATATTATAAATACATATATATATATAAATAAATAAAAATACTAAATAGTTCAAACCTGACAGATAAATAAAAAAGACAACACATAGAAGAAACGAGAAAACTTACTGGATCGACATTTCGAACTGAAGTTCGTCGTCAGAAAGAGAGTAGAAAGGAAGAAAAAGAGGTACGTGCGTTCACGTGTACCAGTGGAATGTCGAATTGCACTTGTACACGTGAACGCACGTACCTCTTCTTTTTCCTTTCTACTCTCTTCTTGACGACGAACTTCAGTTCGAAATATCGATACAGTAAATTTTCTCGTTTCTTCTATATGTTGCCTTTTTCATTTATGTATATATTATATATATATCGAAGTGAGTTCTGTAGTGTCTTTCTGTGTTCTTTTCTATGTGTTAAAGTATATAATATATATATATATATAAAATAAAATAAATCCAAAACGAAGGAAACACACAGAAAGACACAGACATAATTCACATCGATATTTCGACCATCGTCGTCATATATATAACAATTGTTATATATATATATATATATATATATATATATATATATATATATATATATATATATTAAAATAAGCAGTGACACATAAACAGAAACATAACAAAGACTCACTTTTCAATATTTCGACCGTAATGGCGGTCGTCCTCAGGAGAAGAAGTGAATTGACGGAGGACGACAGTCAACACGACAGTTGACTGTCGTCCCTCCGTCAATTCACTTCTTCTCCTGAGGACGACCGCCATTACGGTCGAAATATTGAAAAGTGAGTCTTTGTTATGTTTCTGTTTATGTGTCACTGCTTATTTTAATTGTTATCTGTCCTGCCGGACCGTTTTTCGTTTATCATGGTATATAATATATATATATATATATATATATGATCAAACCAGAATATAAAATGGACAAACAATACTGAGACCTTTCAACCGTAACAAGCGGCCTTCGTCAGAGTCAAAAACCCAACTGAAACACTAGATTCAAAAAACATCTGGTGAGGGATTGAGAAAATTGGGAGGGAAGAGTGTTATTTTAAAATTGTGAAATTACAGGAAAGCACAAATATCCAGAATGTGTTTTAGGAAACAAGGGAATATAGTAAGAAAGATTTGTTATCCATACAAATATATTAATGCAATGTTTCCTTCGTTAGAACATCATAGACAATTGGTTACCAGTAATACCAACAGTTATTAATCAAATTTGATTTTGCCTTCTAATTAAACACAAGCATTTTGAATGGCATTCAATTCAGGATGATAAACACGAATAACGTTTATTATACAGACACCTTTTAAGCTATTCATATTCATCTTAACTATGCCATTAATATTGTTAACAAAATAGGCATATGACAGAATTAAGCGATCTTTTGCTAAGATTGCATGTGCTAATTTAATCTTCGAATATATATAGATTAGAGTGTTGCGTTTTGAACTAGAGCCAGGCATCAGCTTCTTTAATGATCCCTCAGACTTCATTAGAGAAACATCATTTTCCGCCTAATTCGGGTCTCGATGTTCTTACTGATAATACAGGCAGGGAATTAATTACATTTCTTGATTTTCCCTTCCTCAGAAACTGTCTCATTTAATTTGAATCCTTTCTATTGAATATTGCTAGATTTGAAACCATTGAATAGGTTTTGCATATTTAATGAAATTATGTAAATTTTAGCCTTAGCAAGGTTTTCAATTTGCAAATATTAATATTGCTATAGTAATATGTAATGCATTTTGTGTTTTAGATATTCTATGTACGGTTGGAGAAGAAAGCTGAAATTGTATACAACTTAAAAGTGACTAAACATGAACTATTTACTTCTAGCGTAGCGCAGTCAGTTATTATGTGGTATTTACTCATCGTAGGGTAAAAAGTTAATGAAATTGTCTCCATATATAGAAATTTTAATGGTATGAACAACGCGTTTCGAACACGTAGTGTTCTTCCTCAGGCATTAACTAAGGGTGAGTGTCATTGGTACAACAGTGGTGGTGGTACAGTTAAATGTAAAAATTAACCCCAATCAAACAATTCATCCCCAGTGATGGATAGTTGTCAAACAAGTTTTAAATTAATCAAACAAAACATAAGTTGGTTGTTAACCAGTTTGATATTATGTTTAATTATCGTAAAACTTGTGTTTAGGTCGCTCAGGAGTTTTTTTTTGTTAGTTTTTATTCCTTTTTAAATTTAATATATATAGGTAAAGCGGTACAGCGTCTGTTGGGTTGACTATTATGTTTTGTTGTTTTTTCCTTCAAAGTCGTAACCCTACTTTGGAGGGAGTTTATTGTAATATTTTCACATGCTTCATTTGTTGTATTACACAAATATAAAGAGTTCATATAAACACGTAAAACAACAATCAATGATCAAAACACAATATGAAATGGGAAAACAAGACTAAGATCTTTCAACCGCAACAAGCGGTCTTCGTCAGAGTCAAAAACGGAAATCCAGTTGGATTTTTGACTGTGACGAAGACCGCTTGTTATGGTTGAAATATCTTAGTCTTTTTTTCCCATTTTATATTCTGGTTTGATCATTGATTGTTATATTACATGTGTATAATATCGTTACACTATGTTACACTACACTTATGTTTAGTTATCGTAAAAGTTGTACCACCACCACTGTTGTATCACCGAAACTCACCCTTAGTTAATGCCTGAGGAAGAACACTACGTGTTCGAAACGCGTTGTTTATACTATTAAAATGTTTATACGTGGAGACTATTTCAGTAACTAGTTACACTACAATAAACTATTTAAATAAAGCAATATATTATTTTTACTTATTCATCTACATGCCGCCAGAAGGCATTATCTGAATGACAATCTTCAATAACATGAGAATGATTTTCATTATTCTTAATGTCTATATAATTTTTATAATATATATAAATGTATATATATATATAATAATTTAAACAATAATAATAATTACAGTTATACTAGAATAATAATATTGTGGGGAAAAAATCTAATGGAATAGTCTCCAAATATAGAAATTTAATAGTATAAACAACGCGTTTCGAACACGTAGCGTTCTTCTTCAGGCATTAACTAAAAAAATATGTCGTCTGAGAGTTATCTATAGTATTTATTGTAGGGTAAAAATCTAATGAAATGGTCTCCACATATAAAACTTTTAATGATATAAACAACGCGTTTCGAACACGTAGTGTTCTTCTTCAGGCATTAACTGAGGGTGAGGGCCTCTGAATAAGACTGAACACTACGTGTTCGAAACGCGTTGTTTATATCATTAAAAGTTTTATATGTGGAGACCATTTCATTAGATTTTTACCCTACAATGAGTAAATACCACATAATAACAGATTGCACTACATTAGAACTATAGTATTTACTTTATATTATAAAACAATATATTATAATGTAATATGTAATAATACAAATAAGGTCTTTAGTCTCTATTACAAAAATAATATATTGATTATTTAAATCGTGCGTGTTTAGTCCCTTTTAAGTGGTATACTTTTATCTTAATTTTCCAACCGTTCATAGAATATCTAATACACAAAATGCATTACATAGTACTATAGGATTATATATTCACTTAATAAACGGAAAGACGATCCAAACTGGACACAATAACAGTTCAAAATTGAAGATAGGTAGCAAACAAAGTAAAGAAACACATTTACAAACTCAAATTTTTGGGGCAATCCGTCTTCAAGAGAAAAGAGAAAGGGCGACCAAACACGTTGTAGACGCAACGGCTACGTTGTATAAACGTCTACAACGTGCTTGGTCTGCCTTTCTCTTTTCTCCTGAAGACGGATTGCCCGAAAATTTGAGTTTGTAAGTGTTTTTCTTTACTTTGAACTGTTACTGGATTATTAATATTTACAAATTGAAAACCTTGCTAAGACTAAAATTTATCATAGAGTTATCTATAGTATTTACTTTATACTATAGATAACTCTCTGATGATATTGTATTTTTTTTAGCTAATACCTGAAGAAGGACACTACGTGTTCGAAACGCGTTGTTTAAACTATTAAATTTCTATATGTGGAGACTATTTCATTATTTTCACCCTACAATGAGTAAATACCACATAATAACAGATTGCACTACCTTAGAATGATAATATTATTAAAAATAATATAATGGTAATAATTCTAGAGTGATAATGATAATATTTTAATAACATAATAGTAATCGTAGGTAATAATAATACCAATATTTTTTTGGGGAAAAGGG